>JAUZSU010123704.1:0-17782 GCA_034780255.1 Parotocinclus maculicauda | reverse complement strand
CTGGAAGAACATCTAAGTTTGTGGTGCTGGAACTGGTACCGGAACATCAGCTCTGAGAGAAATTAGAGGAATGTAGTTATTAAATAACATTAAATAAACCTAAAAACCAAACAAGCATCAGCTTTCTGTCCTGTACTCCTAAAGTCAACAAGTAATGATTGCACTGAACCCTGATCTTAAGTATGTCAAATAACATTGAGATGAAGTAAAATGCCAGCAGATGTCAGCTCTCAGTTTCTTTTACATCAGTGTCCACATTCGCAGTCATCTTCCAAAGTCTGGCGGACTTTACCTTCTCAGTAGAGCAAGTAGTAAAGGGGAGTTTTTGGGGGCTCTGTACTAATACTTATTGCGGGGATTTCCCTTGGGGGACTGGGGTAGTGCAGTGGGTAAGGTGCAGCTTGGTGTGCCACAGCCTTTTAGATGTCCAGATAAGAGCAAATCTGGTTTTCTAATTTTATTCAGTACATAACTGTGAATAACAAGCAACGATTTTGCTTTAAGTCTGTTGAATCTGTGTGTTTAGGTCTTATGGAAGTGTATTTAAAGCCATCCACAAAGAATCAGGCCAGGTGGTGGCTATTAAACAGGTTCCTGTGGAGTCTGACCTGCAAGAGATCATCAAGGAGATCTCTATTATGCAGCAGTGTGACAGGTAATAATCTATCATCATCATCACACTCGCAGTGGTGCTCAAATGTTTGTGATTTTTTGAAAAGTTAGAAGCTAAAGTACACGGCTCACAAAAATTAGGGTATATTTTACTATGGGATATTTCATTTTGTAGTATCCACCAATTTTTGTGAGCAATGAATTATCTATATAACTTAGTTAAGTTAAAAATTGGATCGATAGATAAGGGAAATTTGTGTTGCAGCAAAAGTGTACATAATTGACACATGGCTCACACACATAAATTTCATTTAAATACGTTTTACACCCTATAGTGTTCAGCTTAACTTTGGTGTGGCAAATGCCTTTAATTCGTGTACCTTCCATACCATTGTTTAATGTTCGCATTTTTGTCTCTTGTCTCTAGTCCCTACGTGGTGAAATACTATGGCAGTTATTTTAAAAACACAGACCTGTGGATTGTGATGGAGTACTGTGGTGCTGGCTCTGTATCTGATATTATAAGGTTGCGTAACAAAACGGTAAATCCAGCATATTATGGAAATTGAAATGAATGAAAAATTATTTAATGTTGGTGTCAATTTAGGTGTAATAATAGCTTTTTCTCTTTTATCTAGCTTACAGAAGATGAGATTGCTACTATTCTTAAATCCACATTGAAAGGCCTTGAATATTTGCACTTTATGAGAAAAATCCACAGAGACATTAAAGCTGGAAACATTCTTCTTAATACTGAGGGACATGCAAAGTTAGCTGACTTTGGAGTGGCGGGACAGCTTACTGTAAGTGTTTCATACTGGTTATATTTCCAGATTATGAATGACTTGTTTACTTTGAAGTACAGCTTCTGGAATGAACTCAGTGATGTTTTCATGTATCTATTGCAGGACACCATGGCTAAGAGGAACACTGTGATCGGCACACCGTTCTGGATGGCTCCCGAGGTGATTCAGGAGATTGGGTACAATTGTGTAGCAGATATGTGGTCACTTGGCATTACCTCTATAGAAATGGCAGAGGGCAAGCCTCCTTATGCAGACATTCATCCAATGAGGGTAAATGTTACATACAATTTGTATGGTTATGGGTAAATAATAAGAAATGGCTTAGTCTTTGACTGATTTGTGCTTTTTCAATAGGCAATTTTTATGATTCCAACAAATCCTCCACCAACATTCCGCAAGCCAGAGCTGTGGAGTGACGACTTCACAGACTTTGTTAAGAAATGTTTAGTGAAGAATCCAGAACAGAGAGCCACAGCTACACAGCTCTTACAGGTAAGTAAAGCCTTATGGTCATATAGAGGTGTGCAATATTGACAAAAATGATATCTCTGTTTTCTTGGATTTTGCAGTTAACAGTTAATGGTACACAGTTAATGGACTGATTAATTGGCCAGCCAATAAGTCCTGTTTTGAGATAATCAGCATCTGCCCTGGCCGCACTCATAAGGCCGATATTCCAAGATAGAAATTTAGCAAAGAAACTTTATTGCCTGAATTATAACTTGTAGCTCATAAACTGGGACTACTGAGAGACTAAAATGAAGAGATACTGCGAGAACATTCAATGAGAAAACCTTTTCTTTTTGTCTTATTAAAGACAATAAAGATACTGCAGTCATGTGCACTACTCTGACATAGTTTATTTTTGCAAGTATTTATAAAAGAAGACGCTGGTATCTGATGATAAATGTTGTCGTTAAGTGCAATAAAACTTTATTTTTTTAATTAGGAAAAAAGTGTTTTTGATCATGCAAGTTCAACGGTCTTGTCTCTTGCTTATTATTGTCTGTTTTACTACCTGCAAAAAAAATTAAATATAGGCATTATATGTCAGCCGTCAGTCATTCTGCTCTCTAAATATTGGCATTAGCAATTTAAGCCATATGAAACCCCTTATGGGTCAAGCACTAGTAACAATATTTAGACAATACTCTGACAGTGTATATCTTTATACAGTCTATCTACATACAGTGGTTATTTCACAGATGACATCCCTGATATGTATATGGGTGTATATGTGTATATACATGTGATTTGTCCAAGAAATTAACTAGAATTGGGACTTTGTTTATCTGGTAGCACCCCTTCATAACCAATGCTAAGCCTGTGACCATTCTGAGGGACCTGATAACAGAGGCCATGGAGATGAAGGCAAAAAGACAACAGGAGCAGCAGCGGGAGCTGGAAGAGGAAGACGAAAACTCTGTAGGCTTTGCTTTCAATTTGGATGTCTTTATTGTATTTGCAGATTTTTCCTGATGAAATCTCTTAAACTGTCGAGAGCATGTGCATTGTAGGAGGAAGAGGTGGAGGTGGACTCGCACACCATGGTAAAATCTGGCTCAGAAAGCGCTGGCACCATGAGAGCAACGGGAACCATGAGTGACGGGGCTCAAACCATGATCGAACATGGAAGCACAATGCTGGAGTCAGACCTGGGCACTATGGTCATCAACAGCGACGAGGAAGATGAGGATGAAGATGTGGGCTCCATGAGGAGTGAGTATTTCACTTTTATGTAAAATTTAGTAGCGCTTGATTGGTTCATTAGTTGGCTGGTAGACTCAGCCTGTGTTGAATATCCACACTGAAATTATAATGAAATTTTGTATAAACATTCTTCTTTTTACACCAAAGCTTTTTGGCTTAATTTGGCCTCTTCTAGAGGGTCACCAAAATTTCCTTCACTAAAATATTCAGGCCAATGGGGAAAATAATTTAATTTGACTGAAAAAAGGTTCACGTCTCCCTGCCCAGAGGAGAATAAACACAGATAGAGAACAAAATAAGCATAGAAAACAAAGGCATGAACTAGATGTGCTGTTTAAATGTTATGGAAAGTGTGAGGCTGCAGATGCAGTGAAAATGTCAAAAAGTCATGTTAACCAAGAGTTTTAGTTCAATGTGTTACTAATGGTTATTCATCTTTTTCCAAGGGTCCCAATAATTCTGAGACTGAATGAAGCTAAAGTTAATAAATATTGGTGGTGTCGGTTTAATTTCTGACCATATACACATTGGTAAATTTTACTAGTACTGGGTTGGACCCCCTTTTTTGCCTTTAGAACTTCCTTAATTCTTTGTGACAGGTTAAACGAGGTGCTGGAAATTCCTTATAAGTTTTTGTTCATATTGACATGACTGTATCACGCAGTTTCTGCAGATTTGTTGGCTGCACATTCATGATGCAAATCTCTTGTTTAGCAACACCCCAAAGGTGTGCTGTTGGATTGAGATCTACTGACTATGTTCAAGAAGTCAGACATTGAGACCGTTGAGAGCCTGTGCAAACTTTAGCCTTAGTTGCCTGTTCCTAGCTGACAGTTGGGGCCTGCTGATGCTGTAGCTTATCTGCTTAAAGGTTTAACATGTTTTATGTTCACAGATGCACTTCTGCCTGCCTTGGTTGTAACGCGCAATTATTGTATTTGCTGCTGAATTTCAGCTCGTACTAGTTTGTCCATTCTCCTCGGGCATCAACAAGGCATTTTGCCCAGAGAACTGCTTCTCACTGTTTTTTTTTTCCAGACCATTCTCTGTAAACCCTAGAGATGGCTAAACATGAAATTCTAGTAGATCAACAGATTCTGAAATAGCCTGTTTCAAATTTAGAACAGCTCGTCTAGCAGCCAAGAACCATACCACATTCAAAGTCACCTTTCTTTCCCATTCTGATGCTTGATTTAAATGTCTGCAGGTCATTTTTACCATGTCTGCATGCCCAAATGCATTGATTTGCTGCTTTGCGGTTGGCCAACTAGGTATTTGCATTAACAAGCAGTTTAACAGGTGCACCTAATGAAGTGGCTGGGGAATGTATATTAATCTATGCAAAGTTTTAGTTAATAAAATTTGTATAAGTGAGCAATTTGAATTTGGCTATAAGAGTTATGCTCTCTTTTACCCCATATATACATTGTGCAGATGTGCTTAAATTTTGTTCCATGTGTAGGAAACCCTACAGCACAACAGGGTCAGCGTCCTTCTTTCATGGACTACTTTGACAAGCAAGACTCAAACAAAGCACAGGAGAATTACAACCACAACCAGCAGGACCCCTTCCACATGCCCAAGACTGCTTTCCCAGACAACTGGAAAGTACCACAAGATGGAGACTTCGATTTTGTAAGTACACTGTACCACTTTAAATATTTTTTATGTCAGAAATTATATTCTCAGTGACCATGTGTGTGCAGCTGAAAAACCTGGACTTCGAGGAGCTTCAGATGCGCCTCAGTGCTCTGGACCCCATGATGGAGCGGGAAATCGAGGAGCTGCGACAGCGGTACACGGCTAAAAGACAGCCCATTCTCGATGCCATGGACGCTAAGAAGCGCCGGCAGCAGAATTTCTAAGATAGAGTTTATGACCTGGCTGGCCAGATACTTAATTCTCAGTCCTTTGATCATTTGCAGTCTTGCATCCCGCTTTAGTACTGATACCAAGCCTCATGGTGTAAGTCCCCAGCTTTTTAGCTTGGCCATGGAAGCACCTGGTTAATTATGTGAGTATGTACTACTTAATTTCTTGAGGCTAATACAAAAGCATGTAACAAAGAAGTCTATGGGGAAGCAGCAGCATGAAAACCAAACAGAGTTAGTCATCAATGGTGTAATAAAAATTGAGAGCCATTAGTGAGCTAAACACCTAGATCCATTTCTTATGCAATGTTAGTGATCCTTAAATGTGGTGAGCATTTAGAAGCCATGTGTTCTGTTCTAGAGGAGGACAGGGGTTCCAAACTCGTGACTCACGACACGTGGAACTACATTACTTGAGGCCTGTTATTGTACATTAATGCTTAGTGATGCATCAAAATAGAAATTCTGGGCTGATCAGATTTAACACACAGCCAAAAACAGTAATACCAGTAATAACAATTATATTATTTATGCCTCACGTGAACATTGATTGTCTGGGGTGTAATTATACTATCTGAGATTTGATTCGCAATACTGAGTTCACAATTCGATTTTCTCACGATTATGTTACATTCAGAAAAAGGCACTTTTTTTATTTCTAGAGTGTAAACAATGCAAAATGAAGCACATTTCTTTTAAACAAAAACTTCTGCAATTAAAAAACGTTTAATACCGAGCGGTAAGTATAACTAAGTGCTGTCATAAATTACCATAACAAACAAACATACTGTTGGAAAATGAAATTAAGACCCAGTTATTGTGCCAAGTACGTCAGCCTTTTTTATTTTTTATTTTTTTTGGTGGTTTTAACTGTATGAGTGAAAAGCACTGTAAAATTATCCCTACGCATCCCTTTAGATTCCATTGGAGTAGATTCCATTGGAGTCCATAAAGTGAAGGAAGGCACATGATATCCCCACGGTTAGGTCGTGATGTTGGCATGATGCAAATTGTGACACCCAATCGTGAAGCATTGTGTCAGAGTTCCTTCCACAGAGTTCGTTAACTTCTCCTTGCTCTCTCTGCTTTTGCTCAGCCTTGTTGTACTGTTTTTGGTTGAAGTTTTGTTGCATCCTTTATTATGCATGTGTACTGCCCTTTGGACACAGTGCAGCCTGTTATGTAATACCCAGTGTTCATCACCAACGTTGTTTCTGTAGATATGCTGTCCTACAGAAAACAAGTCTTAATCCAAAAACGGCCATTTTTTTCTGGCACCAATTATTTGGAAAAGGTTGGACATTTTTTGTAAAAAAAAAAACAAAGCTGCAGTCAATTTTAAAGTGATGCTTTTCTAAACCTCCTCATCCTGAGGCAGATCAGAGGTTTTTTTTGTTGTTGTTTTTGTTTATGGTAAGCACTCGGTACAATACAATCCCAAGTATCTGTTAATTCCAGCAGCTGACTCTTACCATTGAGCCACTGGGCTGTCCGGCCTTTCATTTTGTGATATCAAGTGTGCCTGTGCATAGCAGTGAGTACATCCATGTCCTGCTGTTCTGCTACAATAAATACAGAATCAGCCTTTAGCCACTTAGTAATGCTACAAATGTACTATATTTAATACTGTGATTATTCCTCCTGCTTTTGTCATTTAGACCAGAGGTAAGATCGTTGCTCACCAGTGGTTTGTCAGAGCCCAGGTTTGAACTCAAAGCCTTCTGTTTAGTAGTCCAAAGCATTAACCGCTGAGCCATTCCTTTCTAGCCTCTTCTTGTTTACAATTGACAGCGGTTGTTCGCTCATTATATGCATTGTTCTTGCATAGTGATCACTTAAGAAAATGCTGTAGTGTGAGGTACATAAACCAAATACAATCAGGCAAGGGGAACACCTTGGAGAGCTTTCAATGGTCAATCCATCCTGGTGGTCTTAAATAGGATTCATTTGAGGTCTTAAATAGTATTTTAAGTGATAGGCCCAGGATAACAATTGAAAGCAACAAAGGACTTAACGCTGATCAGCCAAAAACCTAAAACCGAATTAGTATCCACATCAATGCCTAGATTTTGGGCTTCCCAGGCAAACAACCCATAGCATCACACACCTCAACCAGCTTGTCATCTTCCCACAGCATCCCAATGTGATAATTTTTCCCCAAATAAGTGTTCATGTACCTGACCATCCACACATTGGAAAAGAATATTGGACCACATGACCACAATCTATTTATGACATTTGCATGCCTTTTGTGGGTGCTTCTGACAGTGGACAAGTGTTACCATGTCAAGCACCGCTCTGTGACTAGGTTGCCCCATAAGCACCAGGGGGCGCTGCACTGTGTTGTGATATTTTTCTCCCAGAACAAGCGTTAAACATTTTTTATGACTTATGCAATTAGTCTTCTGTCCTTTCAGACCAGATGGAATAAAATTAATTCTTCTTGTGCATTGTGCTAACACCATGTTTAAAGCAAGGGGTCTTTTATCCTCTGTTCCCTTTCCTCTGAACCACAGAAGCATTTCACTTGCTTTTAAAATGTTCAGGTTTGGGATGATGCTAAGAAAAATAATAGTATTGTTAATAGTAAATTATATTTAAATAAAAGCTTAAACTTGATGTGTAGTTGGAAAAGCGGCCTAAATCAAATGATGTTTGAACTAAGAAAACCAATTTATTTTCCACATTTTTCCAAATCTGATCTACGCAATATTGACGTTTACATTTTTCTGTGAGCAGCAAAAGGATATTTTCATCACTTCTAGAAATTTTTGTAACCAGGCAGCATAATTCCACCAAAAAAAAAAATGCTACCAAGGGGGTAGTCATTTTCTGGTCTTACTTTTTTGTGTGTATGTAACGGCCTTAACTCTTTGATGGACAAGCGACATGTTTGTCCCATACTCTTAAATGGATGGGCGCCAAATGCTAGTGAAACAACCTAGCAGTCCAGTTTGAATGAAACCACTCAGTAGGTCATTGACTTTATATACACTGCTCACAAAAATTAGGGGATATTTAATTTTAAAGTATTAAAGGGTTGACCCCATTCTGACCCTGTCAGTAGGTACTTGCCACTGATTATCAGAAGCTCCCCAAAAGCCTTGTCCTTTAGATCCTATGACCCAGTGCTCTGGCCAGTTTTCCGTTGTTAAAGTGACTTTCGTCCTTACTCATCAAATATGAGAACTGATTTTTTACTTGCCGTCAAATATATCCTTTAGTTTAGGATGTGCTGTCGAAACGAGATCTGCAACGTTTTGTTTTTTTTTGGCCTGTGGTTTTACAGTTTTGGCTGATTGGTGTATATCATTTTATTCCCTTTGGTTATTTTTCTTCTATTTCTCTGTATATGCATGAAGTATTTTAATTTCTATTCTGAATATCATTTGACTCGCTGACTCCAATGAAGTTGTTTATTCCATGTTTTCTTCAGTTATTTCCTCCTGAATAGTTGTGCTAAACACTCCTGTGAAAAAGTGCACATGACATCCCTCAGACTCTGATTTTACCTCAGGGGATGTTTTTTTTGTTGTGTTTGAAGATTGAATTGATTTCAGAACATGTGTAATGTGTCCTGTCTGTAATGTGGGACCAGTATAATATGCTCTGTCTGTTACTAAAGCAATACCACGATGTACACCGAATCAGAATACACAGCTGTAGAGAAGGCTATACAAATGTTACTAGAACTTGATCAAGTGAAATGTGGGGACCTCTATGTAAATGACCAAGTTTTCCTCTCTGTGGCCTGTTGTGGACGGTTTGCATATACACTTAAATCTACACTTAAATTAGTATCTTTGCAATGATTCAGATGTTTTACAAGAACCTGCTTGTAAGTTGATTAAAAAGCTTCAACTGTATTACTTTGTGCAACGGTTATATTAGTTTCTTTCACACTTGACATGTATTATAGATTTTCACTCTAAATCCTAATTTATTGTGTATTTTTATCCATTATTGCCTGAAAACTTTCTTTAACAAGATTTGAAAGCTGCCTGTACTTTCACATTCTTTACAGAAAGGGTTTTCTTGCAATAGATCTTTTTGATGTCACTCTCATAAGGGCAATGCTCTTTAATAAAGGTCACTTTCACATCTGAGTTTCTTGTCTCGGTTCTTCAACACTGGTGTTTGACTTAAATGTATGATTAAATTTCAAAGTGCAGATGATTCGTTTTTTTTGTTTTGTGATGTTTTTTTTTTATTTTCGGCAGCGATTGGACTGTAACTACACTGCTCAAAAAAATTAGGGGATATTTCATCCCTAATTTTTGTAAATAGTATAGTTAATTTATAATATATTAATATTTTCATTCAAATTTGATTCAAAATTTTATAGGCGTTTATGAGACCAGTCATTTGTTAATCAGTTTCAAATGCTTTGGTGTTAATGAAATAAACTACATGTGCACTAGAGGAGCAACAATGAGATGACACCCAAAATAGGCATGGTTTAATAAATAATGGCTTACTATTGTTACGTGCGTGTGCCCGGTGCTGGTGATCCTGAGAAGTAGGCGGAGCTTCATCTTTAAAATTTGGCCTTTAGAGTGGAATAGAAAGCAGAGCAGCAACAGACAGACATCTCAACAATTAGACAACTGAGAGCCTCAGAGGAAGAAGAACCATGTGGAGGCCAAGCTGAAACAAGAATTTTAGAGGTTTTTTATTGTGCCTTAATTTAGTTGTGTTTTCTCTTAGGTGCTGTGTAGGTAAAAAAAAAGTGTGCTCCTACATTACATCACACAGGGCTCTATTTTGTTAGACACAATAGGTATGGCATAGGTGCCATTTTCTCTATATATTGTTTGTAGGTGAGGATTATAGTAGCTGGATGTTTTTTCATATTTGTTTTCTTTAATTAGAGAGTGGTGTTCCTTAGACCTGTTTTATTATGTTATCTTATTTGATTTAGCACTATCCTTAGTTCAGCCCCTGTTGTTTTTTTTTGTTTGTTTTGGAATAGTTTGGCTGAATTCCATTATGTAAATATGTTTGCTAGTTCGTTGTGGTTCTGTTAGCTTAATATGTTTTGTTGTATTTCTGTATATTTAAATACTGTGGCCCTAGTAAAGGGTGATCCATGAGTAGTGTCTGTGGTCTTTTCTCCTTGGCTGTCTTACAACTACTGGTCCACTCCTTCAGACCTTACCACATGTTATAGGCCTCTCTCGCCCGAGACTCCTTTAAATGGTCGTAACACTACATGTTATACATATTACAATTTAGTGCCTGACCTATAGTGGAATCAACTTGTAGCTCACTAATATTTTAAGGGACCGGGATGGGGTGATTCATAGTTGCAAATTTGTTCAAACCACCTCATCCATGTCAAATTATCTACTAGGCCCATTGGGTCACAGAACAAATGAGAAGCGATGCTCATCAGCTGCTTTACTTCACAGCCTCCATATAAGGTTTCTACATTCTCAGTCTGTTTGATTGAACATCTCCAGCTTATGGAAAGAGCATTGGGGGACAAAACAGTTTGTATTTACACAAGCTTTAGGCTGTGTGAGATCATATAAGCCAGGTTTGTGCACCTGATTATACTCTATTTCATCAAATACATGTTCTCACCACCACAAAGAGCAGACTATTTGCATAGGCATTCATAGAGCACACTGAAGAATAATAAACTAGGCAAAGGAGAATGCAAATATCTTTCGTTATTCAAGAATGCACAGCCACATGTACACTGCGTAAAAAATGGGATATTTCCAAATGAAAAAATATAGAAAATTAAGTTTAACAACAAGCAAAGGGCACCTAAGCTGAATGACTTGTACATTTTTTCACAAACGCATGTGGCTAACACAACAAAGCCCAGGATATGTTGCACTGTGATGGCTGGTGGAAGAGCGCCTCCATGTGGCTGTCAGTTTGGGTCCAAATACGACTTTAATGTAAAATAATAGTTAATAATAATCACAAGTTATAATCATTGTTAATTAACGTTGCTCGCTGTCAACCAAAGGCTTTCTGCTCCTGTCAATACTGGTTACATACTTCGTATATAAATGTATGTAACACAATGGTGCAGTGTTTATTGCTTTTTCCTTAGTACTGGCCTGCCTGCTGTATGTATGGAGTTTGCATGTTCTCCCCCTTCTGAAAGGGTTTCCTCTGGGTACTACAGTTTGCTTCCACTTTCTTATGATGTAAGTGCACTATGTATAACTGGTATCCTGTGCTGCTGGTTAGGCCCTGTCCCACAATGACTGGGTGTGGAAAGTGAGCGATAATGTACATTTTTCGGTTCATCTATCGCTTCAAGTGTTTGCATGTTTTGCTGCATTTGGCCTAAAATAATTTTGTTGTGTTGAAGATGGATGGTATCATGTACAGTATATTAAGTCTGAACTGACTGCTAAATACTTTTGTTATACTTGCCCATCTCTTAAAGAAAATGAGCCGACATTACATATCTGTGAATATGAACAATATGTGAACCTTTTCCTTACAGTATCTGGTGTGCCCCCTTGCAATAACTGTATAGAAATTTATGTGATAACTGTATTATCAGTATTAGCAGCCCTGTATCTATCTATCTCTATTTATAACATACACAGAAATACCCATTTTTCTGTGTGGTCATGTATTACTGTAACTGCTAACCCTACGGGGCAAATCTTATATATACTGCTCACAAAAATTAGGGGATACTTCAAAATGAAATAAAATCTTATATATGTTGCCGACAATGTGGGAAATTAGGTATTGTGTAGAATGCCTACGAAATCTATAGATTGCTGAAAATGGGATGTCAAAATATGAAACACTTATTATTTTAAACATTTCCTACTTGTCGCTCTGTATAATGCCCAGGTCTTGTATTCAGTGTCTATGGAAAGTATATATTGTTTTAAAATTACACAGATGTGTCATGTTTTGCCTAAAAAGGTCACACATTCTACACATTGTATGTAATTCTTTATATTGCTAAATAGTGTGTTTTGTTGTTTTTGTCTGTTCATTCTGTTCTGTGTGTGCTCAAACAAAAATCCGGCCTCTGAAAGAAAAGGGGGGAAGGGTGTTGATTAGGAAGCAACAGTCGTTGGCATGGAGCCACCTGTCTGCAAACTGTAAGATGACACCAGGGGGGCTACTGCCATCACACTATGGTATGGTTTTCCTTTGACTGTCTTGCTTTCTTCTCATGGAATGTCACTTTGTGACAATTTAAAACGTACCATGAATACAATAGCAAATGGGGCAGCCAGGATATTGAATAATACTAGACTACATTTATAAATATTTGTTCCTATATGTATTTGTATATTTTCTACTAATCATATATGCTGCTAAGGCCACCTGGTTTGTAACAATGAGTTTCGTATACATGCATTGAATAATCAGTTTATAGTCTGATAGTTCTGCAGTTATTTGATTATTAAGTGGCTATGTACACAACATTAGCCAATCTAGAAATCAGACAAAGTAATTAAACAGAGTGCTGGATTTTATTACAGTAGTTGGATTTCTCAGTGAATATATATAAATTGCACAATTGCAATATTTTTTACAGTCTGGCCATGCCTGCAGAGCTGCTAGTAGAAAATAAAAATCACTGTACCACTTATTCTTATATATTTCATTTACATAGACCTGGTGCCAGATTCTGTTACAAGATCTGGCAACCCAGGGATTAAACGCAGAAAAAATGAAAATGTAAAGAATAAAGAATTGATCATTTAATATTAAAATTGAAAGTCTATTTTGTGAGACAGTTGGTTATAGTAATGTAAACCCTATCATGCATTATCATTATCTGATTACCCAAGTGCATGTAAAGTCATTGATTGGATTATTGACAAAATCTGATTTCCTGCAGTTATCAGATTATTAAGTTTATGTAAACACACTCATTTAGGCAGGTTTTACATGTAAAATTAATATGGGGGGTTGTTACAAAGACAAGTGTGTCTTGCCTATAGTCAAGCATGGTTTGGGGCTAAATGAGTACTGCCGGCTGTGGGGAGCTTCAGTTCATTGAGATAACCATGAATGCCAACATGTAATGTGACATATTAAAGCAGAGCATGATCCCCTCCTCTCAGAAACTGGGCCACAGGGCAGTATTCCAACATAACGAACCCAAACAAACAACAAATAAACTCCAAGTTAAAGTAGCTCCAAGCTACTCCTTGCTAAAGAAACTGAGGGTAAATGCCAAGCATGTCTCCAGACCTAAACCCTATTAAGCATCTGTGGGGCATTCTCAAATGGAAGGTGGAGGAGCGCAAGGTCTCTAACATTCACCAGCTTTCATGATGTCATCATGGAGGAATAAAAGAGGATTACAGTGGCAACCTGTGAATATCTAGTAAACTCCATGCTCAAAAGAGTAAAAATAATGGTGGCCACACAAAACATTGACACATTGGCACAATTCGGGCAGTTTCATTTATGGATGTATTTACTTTTGTTGCTAGCAGTTTAGACATTAATGGCTGTGTGTTAAATTATTTAGAGGGCAAAGCAAATTTATACTTTTATACAAGCTGTAGACTGACTACTTTGTATCAAAGTGTCATATCTTTAGTATTGTCCCCCAAAAATATATAAAATATTTTTTAAAAATGTGAGACACTGTAGCACTGAGCTAATATTTTTGTCATATTTTAACAAAAGCCAAAAAAGTCTACCCTAAAGTCTGAAGTTTGGTTAAATGGCAAAGATTAAATAAAATGTTAAAAACTCATTAATACGGATAGCTGCTGTAGATGAAAAGATCGTTTAAATAAGAGCAGGCCATTTTCATATGGTCACTCATAGAAACAGACCATTTGCATGATGGGATATCAAAATGCATCATAAATGCATCTCTGATATTAACCAGATTATCTGGTATAACTGTCCATTCTGGTTAATCAATTTGGTTCTTATTTGAACAGAACTCTTTGTCAATGCACATGGCTTGATAAATTACTCATGAGACCTATCCTAACTCCACCCTTACACCCTACTGGCTGAGAAGTAAACCACTCCACTCATGAGTTATTTACTTTCTCTGTAACCTGGTCTGTTTTGTTCTTAAAGACTTGAAACAGTCCACACCCGTTTCCACTATAACTGCTGCTGAACGCATGTGGAGTTGATAAATAACTAATAGGTTGTGTATAGCCAGTTTGCAAATGTCAGTTCTGTGTAGTATTAATACAATAGAAGCTACATCCAGAGGTGCTGTTAGCCAGTTTTCATGCATTAACATGTAAAGACCCAACAAATTAACTGAACTTAATTAAACTGATTTGGTCACTAGGGCACAAGATGAACATGAACAATCTGTTGCATACAAGCCCAAATGAGAAAAGGTTCAGACAGTATGGAAAAATGCAAATAATAAAAAACCCACATGGATTGGCACCCTGTATAGGGTTGTTTTTGTCAGCTAGACACCAGTATTCCTGGACTTCGACCAGGATTAAGCAGTTAAGATAATGAATAAATACACGGTCTTACATTTCGCTATATTACATTTCAGACACTACAAATTATTTTACAAAATATACAAAGTAAATAACAAAATATTTCATGGTTTTGTTTTGTCCAGCCACCTTCATTGTTAATATACATCCATTCCTTCATTTCAGGTCTGCAATACATAAACAACCTGTGATGGGGAGCATTTAGGGCTATTAAGGAGATTTTAAAAAATAATAATAATGATGATATGATTTCAACAGGTTAGTGTAGTTTGTTACAAAAGCGGTATCCACACAAGCCTTTGAGAAGCAAATATGGGCAGATAATCTTCAGTATGTCTACAAAAATGTGAAAAATATTGGTAAGTTTAAAAATAATGTATCTCAAAGAAAGGCTGTGGACAGGATTTGCAGACCTCTCTCTATAGTGCATAATATTATTAAGCAATTTAAGGAATCTGGAGGAAATGGAATAATCCAATCTCTCAGTACCATCCTTTTTCAATAACTGATATAACCATATAGGCAATAGACTACATCAACAAATTAACATCTGGCATTACAATTAACAAACAACAAAACAAATGCCACTTAAAACTTTACTGAGCAAAAAGGAAGCCTCATATTAACAATTTCCAGAAGTGGTGACCACTTCTCTGGGCTCAGAGGTATCTGGGATGGAACATCACTTAGTGGAAACAAGTATTGTGGTCAGAAGAAACGGTGTCTTAGATGTACTGACCTGTCCCAAGTAAACAGTATGTGGAGAATTTTGAAGTGCAAAATAACACCGGAAACATTTTTGAAATGTGTACTGTACTGTGACATAATAAAAGTAGAGCATGATCCCTTCCTTTCAGTAACTGTGCCGCAGGGCAGTATTCAACATAGCGACCAAACACACGAGAAATAAACTCCAAGCTAAAGTAGCCCCAAGCTACTCCTTGTTAAAGAAACTGATGGTAAAAGTCAAGTGTGTCTCCAGACCTAAACCCTATTAGGCATCTGTGGGGCATTCTCAAACGGAGGAGCACAAGGTCTCTAACACCCACAAGCTCTGTGATGTCATCATGGAGGAATAAAAGAGGATTACAGTGGCAACCTGTAAAGCTCTAGTGAACTCCATGACCAAAAGAGTTGAGGCAGTGCTAAAAAATAATGGTGCCACAAAAATATTGATACTTTTCACTTATGGATGTATTCACTTTTGTTGCCAGCAGTTTAGACATTAATGGCTTGTTAAATTATTTTTTGAGGGCACAGCAAAGCATAATTAGAAGTTGGAAGGCTAAAGCCGTAATGGACATACACAGTTCACAAAAGGTAGGGGATATTTTAAAATGAAATATGATTTTTTTGTGAGCAGTATATATTCACAAATGAAGCTGACCTGATCCAAAAAACCCAACAACAAAGGAATCCTGGGTCCCTACTGTCTGTAATGAAATACATGTCAAAGTAAATGTAAGAAACAGTTTGTTAAGTTTTAGGGTTGTACATTAAAAACTAGTATCCATGATTAACTACTGTGTGACAAAATCAAAGAATAAACACAAATCTCAAAATTATGATATTCACAGAGCAGTATAGTTCCATAAAAATGTACTGTGCTACATTTTCCTGACATTACACTGTAGGTTCTACTCTATAAACTTCCATTAACCGCACATTCATCATGCTCAGCACAATGCATTACAAGTAAAAATCATTTTATCTCATGTTTTATTTTATTTTCTAAAAATGACAAATCTAAAAAAAAAAAAAAAAAAAAAAAGACAGGAAAAAAACAAGGAAACAAATCAAATATTAAAACCCAACAATAAATCTAAATCACTTCAGAAAGGTTTACCTCACACATTAGCCCAAACACAGGCATTGTACTGAAAAATAACAGATGACCAATGTATAGGTACTTTAGTCTTCTGGCATCCTTTGTAATTAAAATATTTAACCAAACAACTTGATAAAAAAAAACCTCAATAACAGAAATCTAGTAACAGATACTCTATACTGTACATATTGCCATACGAATATTAAAGGTATTACTCTGTAAAATACCCCTTGCAACAGGTAGTCTTTAACCTGTTTCCATTCCAGGACCAATATTATGAATAAAAAATGAATAAGATTATTATTACACCTAGATCGTTATGAGAGTTTCCATGATTGCCCATCTTAAAAAGGAACGCTTTACTCCACTGAAAAATATCAGATGTAAATAGAACTGAACTCTGCAGGACTTGAGACGTGTGAACTGCTAATTAAAGTACTCTGATTAAAATGGATATGATCAAAACTACACATACACCCAATTACCTTTTCCATTATTCAGTCAATTTACACCACATTTACATAAATCACCTGATATAAAATCCCCGATACCCCACACCCTCTTAGGTTTCTATGTGTGAAAGTTTGATTAATAATGGCTAAAATGAATCAAGTGAAGACTTCCCTTACAGGGCAGGATCTTTAGCATTGATGGTTCCAGGAGCTCAAGGGCTGTTAGATGGAGTTCATGGGCTCGGTGCTCCATATTGGGCAGAGACAGAGGCTGTACAGAGAGGTAGATGAGGAGCAGGGTGACTTTTTGCCTCAGCAAAGAGGTTACTAGGAAAGTCAGTGGTGGGTTAAGCATAATCTGATGTTATAATTTACAGACCAAGACGGCTGAGCCAGATAGGTAACACAGGCAACTTCGGAAAAGTCTGGAGATGTAATCGAGCTTAACCCCACAGACCCGTTTCCTCCCACCACTCAGCAACAATGACAAGTTTCTCATGCTTGGATGAAAACTTGAAATGGCAATAAATGTATTATCAATAAATCCCCAAGTGTATGTATGTATGAAAAGAAAACATTTAGCCTCTACAATGATATAGCTATGGTATACGAGAGAAAAAAAACAATCTGCAAGATCACACTTTTTTTTCCAAAGTTTTTCTACAATTTGGATAGTTTCCAAGGGGTCAGACACACAGGGTTAGTCGTCTTCGTCATCATCTTCATCCCCTTCGCCCTCATCTTCCGCATCCCTCTTCCGCTTCTCACCTCGAACTTCTGCCTCCTCTTCTAGAAATGACAACATGAAATTAAACTAAAAAAAAAGAAGCTATGCAGTTCAGGTATCAAAACATTCTCAGAGGATGCCTCACCTTCCTCCTGCTCTTCTTCTACATAGTCATCATCATCCTCCTCATCCTATTGTATACAAAGTATCAGTACAGAATGAATGTCCATACATACAGATTTGAAATGCTTGAAAAATAGCTGGAAAATATTCAACCTTTACACATTACCTGAATATCATCTTTCATCAGGTATGACAGACCAACCTCTCCGCTCTCCG
>JAUZSU010123693.1:0-17784 GCA_034780255.1 Parotocinclus maculicauda | reverse complement strand
AGTAAACCCACACAGACACAGGGAGGACATGCAGACTCCACACAAAAAGGACCCAGACCGCTCCACCCTGGAATTGAACCCAGAACCTTCTTGCTTTGAGGCAGCGGTGCTACCCACCGAGCCCCCGTGGTGTCCGCACCCCTTACAATACAACTCCATTAATGCATAAAATGCCTTATACAGTGTGGATTTCCTGGTGGTCTGGAACAGATTCTTGCTATTTACATTATTGATTATGGTAAAAATTAGCTTGTTACTCATCGTTTCGGTTTTTGAAAAGATTTCTGGATCAAATGAACGATGGGAATTTAGGGTACCACTTTATATTAGGATAACTTTTATTATATAAGAATGTATATGAAACATACTTTTACTTTTAATGTTATTATGTAGACTGTTAGAAACTCAAGCAGAAAATCAAGCAGAAACCATAGCTGCGTAATTGCATAATGAAACTGTGACTTCATATAAAATATTGTTATTTAATACATTGTTTATAATAATCGTTTATATAATACAGACTTTCCCATCTAACCATGCTGAGATACTATAGATTAAGTAACATGAATCCTTCATTAGCCCACTGAAAGGGCAGTGTGGATACAATTCAATGAATATTACAGCATTAACTCTGAAATTATCTATGTAAGCCACTGTGGCCTATGGAAATTAAATTAGTAGTTACAATGTCATTAACCTAGCCCAGGGATACTCCTCAGATTTTACTGTATCTTAATGCAAAGACACTGTGAGTGTGAAAACATTTAAATCAATTACTCTCGCCTTCCCCGGGTTCAGGTAACGATAAATATTCTATATTACTTCCAGTGGAGAGTAAACTTCCCAAGGAGCAGACGAGCCTTGTTCAAATATTCACAGTGAAGGCCTTAAAAGAGCAACTGTCTTGTGTAGCTCAGTTGAATTATAGCTGGTCTTTATGTAAGCTAGAAACCCTGAGCCAAGTCACAAGTACTGTCCTAGATCTCCGTAATAATTCTGTGATGATCAAATTACGCAGAATGCCCAAGGTTACAGTTCCACATTGTTCAGTCTAACCACACCTGAAGAGTTCTGGAGGAAGCAGGAAAGAAGCTTGGGTATAACCTAGCTCAGCACTCACAGAACTGAACTGATATTAGGAAACGGAACACCTAACCTACCCTTTTTTTCTGTTTTATCTGTTTCATATAACAGGGCAGCCTGCAGAGCAATCGGTCTTACATAATGCATGGCCATCCCATATTGTTAATGCTTTCTGTTTGTAATATCTGATACTGTCCTGAGTACTGATAATATAAAACATGGCCCACAATCGCTTGAATTGCCCATTGCAAAATTGTATCACGATAATGGTAACTAGATAAGAGAATCTGATAAATGTATTATAAATGATTCAACATGGTTGTGATGTTGCACAGACGTTAAGCTTGAAGCAGTTTTGCTTTGTGACGATGTCAGAGCTGTGCTGTCAACTGACACTAAGAGTTCTGATATTGATACTACATCAGTATCTGTGCACCTGTATTTTTTCACAGGTACATATATTACAATGGTTTTCAATTAATAGATAGGTAGATTCAACTTGTGTCACTGTACAGGAGAGGTACATGGCAATGAAATGCAGTTTGCATCTACTAAAAGTGCAGACAGTAGTGTTGTGCAAATACAGCATAGATAAAGAAGAAAGCAAGTCAGTACGTAAGTAAGTCAGTAGGTAAATAAGTAAGTAAGTCAGTAGGTAAGTGAGTAAGTAAGTCAGTAAGTAAGTCAGCAGGTAAGTAAGTCAATACGTAAGTCAGTAGGTAAGTAAGTAAGTAAGTAAGTTAAGTAAGTAAGTAGGTAAGTAAGTAAGTAAGTAAGTTAAGTAAGTAAGTAAGTAAGTAAGTAAGTAAGTCAGCAGGTAAATAGGTAAGTCAGTAGGAAAGTAAGTAAGCAAGTCAGTAGGTAAGTAAGTAAGTCAGTAAGTAAGTCAGCAGGTAAGTAAGTCAATACGTTAGTCAGTAGGTAAGTATTCAGCAGGTAAGTAAGTAAGTAAGTAAATAGGTAAGTAAGTAAGTAAGTAAGTAAGTCAATACATAAGTAAGTAAGTCAGTAAGTAAGTCAGCAGGTAAGTAAGTCAATACGTTAGTCAGTAGGTAAGTAAGTCAGCAGGTAAGTAAGTAAGTAAGTAAGTAAGTAAGTAAGTCAAATGTTAGTCAGTAATCAGTAAGTAAGTCAGTAAGTAAGTAGGTAAGTAAGTAAGTAAGAACTGGCCAACAAACCAACGGAACACTAGAGAAATAAGAAAAATAAGAGAATAAGAAAGACGAATAAGAGAAATAAGGTTTGTGAAAATGCGAATGTGCACAGATTTAAATACTGTAGGTGTTTTTTTCTCCCATCTCCCTACTGCATCTCTGAAGCTCAGCCACAGTGATCTTTGGGTTCTTCTTTACCTCTCTCATAAAGGCTCTTCTCCCACGATTGCTCAGTTTCGCTGGACTGCCAGGTCTAGGAAGAGTTCTGGTCGTCCCAAACTTTTTCCATTTAAGAATTATGGAGACCACTGTGCTCTTAGGAACCTTAAGTCCTTGAGATTTTTTTTTGTAACCTTGACCAGATCGGTTCCTTGCCACAATTCTGTCTCTGAGCTCCTTGGGCAGTTCCTTTGACCTCATGATTCTCATTTGCATTGACATGTACTGTGAACTGTGAGGTCTTATATAGACAGGTGTGTGTCTTTCCTAATCAAGTCCAATCAGTTTAATTAACATCTCAAGAAGTATAAGAAGAAATGGACAACTTGTGAGTTAAATATGAGTGTCACAGCAAAGGGTCTCAATACTTATGACCATGTGATATTACAGTTTTTCTTTCTTAAGAAATTTACAAAAAGTTCTACATGTCTGCTTTTTCTGTCAAGATGGGTTGCTAAGTGTACAATAATGAGAAATAAAATGAACTTTTTTTATTTTAGCAAATGGCTGCAATGAAACAAAGAGTGAAAAATGTAAAGGGGTCTGAATACCTTCAGTACCCACTGTATGTTATGGATAGTCCTCATAAAAGATCCAATTATAAATAATAAAATCTTGTGTGTTGGCAGAATCACATATCACACATATTTTGAGTTGAAATTTTGATTAAAATAAGTCCAAAAAACAGCCCAGCAACATTATAGACACTCAATCACACTTAACAGTGGTATCAAATATTTTTCAGTGCAGTTATACTTATTTTTACACCAAACCCACCTTGAGTGTTTAGCAAAAAGCTCAGTTTTCATTTCATCAGACCATAGAACAATACGTTAGTCAAAGTCAAAGTAACGTTCAGCATTCTCCAGGTGCTTACATTGGAGGTTAAATGTCAGGAAAGGCTTTTGCCTGCCAAAACTTTCCAAATAATCTGCTGGCATAAATGTGGCATCTGAAAATAGTTTTAGATCTTGGAGATCCCAATATGCTACTTTTTGTTACCATAGAGAGTATTTGGTTTCCCTGTTCCACCACCCTTCTTACTGTGGGTGAAGGCAAAATAAACATTTTAGTTTATTTTGTCACAGTTCCACAGTCACACTGAAACATGGTAATTATTGCCCAGCTATATATTATTGGCATTTCTTAACAAATATTATAGTATACTTAGTATATTTTATATATACTGATTTGTAAAGGTAAAACACTTTTAATTAAATTGTGTATTGCCCTGTTTTCTCCATGTTTGACTAAGAGTATCTGACATCTGTGTCACCATATAAGGCCAGACTTTTTTAATTGTTTGTTCCTCGGATGTCCCTACTTAAGAATATACTAAAGAGGGAGGGAAAATTTTTTTTTAAATCTTTATTTTTCAGCACTTTCCAATTTCTCGAGGACTATGTGGAATCAATACGAGGAAGGATGTAGAAATAAAAAAATGTTTTCTTTAATCTACAATTAAATTAAAATGAATCTGGAAAAAATTTAATGTACAGAACAATAGCGTTGGCTCTCCACCGTAATTTTTTAATTTTTTAATTCACCCATTAGTACCGTGGCAGATCCGCGAAATACCAAAACAATTTGTTTTTCTTGTATTCTTCAAATATGATCGTCGGCGGATCCGCGAAACAAGCAATAAAAAAAGTCTGGCCTAAAGGCTTATATACCCCAGTGAAACATATTTTATTTCTGAGAATTTCCAGGGGTGACAAGAATTGTGGAACATGTGGTTTGGTTAAATCTACAGACAAAATGTACTTCTACAGGCAGATGCCACCTCCATGCTAACAGCTTGGCAGGAAAAGGCTTTCCTGTCATATAACCAGAAGCAGCTTGGTGTTTGCTAAATGCTACTGGCACCATCTTTATCAGTAATAATAGTGCCAATAACTTGAGAGTGGACTTTTAAAACTATGCTTAGACACAAAAATGAAAACAGACAAAATTTAATTGACTTGGCTTGGTAGTCTACCTTTTTGTTCAGGAAACTGCTGTCTTACTGTCAGCTGGCTCACATGCTTTGACTCTAGGAATAGGAAACACCTGCGTGGAACAACCTTTGAGCCTGATCTGTTTCCGCATGGTCATGCTTTATTTGCCTGTGCTTTTGATCTGCAATGCACCTTGACTACGTGTGTTTGCTGTCAGCGTGACTCCAGAGAGTTCTGAAAAACAGCCAGCACAGACCAGCCAGCCTCCTGACAAATTAATAGAGCAATATTACAGAAACCACATTCGAATTACTGTGCATGTTAAGGTGAAATGAAAGATTAAAGAGTGTTTTTTTTTCTTGAAATCCAACAATATGGTCACATCAATAATAACTTTGTGCACTTTCTACTGCACACACCTGTCAAAGGTGTCCCATGTCATCAACAATATCTACACTACTTTATATTTTTGCCCTGCAGTTTAACTATCTTTTACACTTTGATAAGACAACATGTATATTTGATAACGTTTGAGAATCTGATAACTGTGTTAAAAGTCCATTCAAATTACCCATGCTTTCCAAACACCACCGCACGCACACAAACAAGTGAGCTCAGGTGTTAAAGGGACATGTAGTTGCTGTCACCTAGTAACTTTCTGTTTGTCACAAGAGTGTAGTTTTACGCAGCAACGGTTCTTCCCAAAGGAAAGCATGTAGGTGTGTACTGAGACGAGATGGTAGTTTTAGTGCCACACTAATTCGGCAGTAGTTACTCCTACTTAACACGGTTAATGATTTCTTTAGTTAAACAACCAAAGAGTTGTTCATAGCCAAAGACTTACATTTGTGTACATTTGTGTGCATCTGTGTGTGTGTGTAGCACGCAAAAGGAGCACTGAAACAGTCTTTAAAGTGTCCTGCAGTCGGCACTCAATTCAACATGTGCAAGGTGTTCCAGCAAAAAGGACTGCAATGATGAATTAATCAGACCCTAGAAACATTTCGTAAATTAGTAAGACTGCACAAAACTTTGCACTGAAACCAATCAACAATGTCCATGCAACATGTACAATGACCTTGCCTGTTAAAAGCAAGATTTACTGTTTGAGAGACCTTTTTCTTTCCTGTATTTAATAAGCATGTTAAGAGTTAATGAAGTCAGTGTAGCAATTCAACCGATTAAAGTGAATCTGGATAACAAAAATAAAATTTGAAACTTAAACTGACAGAATACATATAGACTAGACTTTAGTCAGCATACAATTAAACAATTTAATTATACATATACAGGGCAGTCCAGCAAAACTGTAGGCAAAACATTTGCACTTAACCAATCAACAAAGCATGGACAATGACCTTGCCTGTTGAAATCAGATTCACTTTTTGAGAAAACGTTTCCTTTCCTGTATTAAGCATGTTGAGTTAACAAAGTCAGTGTAGCAATCCAACCGATTATACCAATGGGCCATACTGACATGCCAAAATAAATACTCTCACCAGCACACACAAACAGACAAGGTGTGATGGACAGAAAAATATTCTGGTGGCATAAGTCTGATCATGTTGAGCAGAACAAGCATATGTATTATAAAAAACATTGTATATCAAAAATATACTAGTTTAACCCTTTAGATCCTGAGCTTTTTTTTATGTAATTACAGTATTTCCCTGGAACATTTCGACACTTTTTTCCAAAAGTCCCCCAATACAGTCAGATCTTATATAACCAGCCACCAAATTACCAAAATTACTTCAACACTATATCCCTATCCAGCCTTAGTTTCATTACTCAACTCGAGATGGCCATATTGTCGATGTAAAAATAATGCGTATATGCGGCTGGTTAGGGATATATTGACAAACTGCTGCAGCCGGATTCCGGCTGGCTAGGATCTAAAGGGTTAAAGTGAATCTAGCTAACAAAAATATAATTTGAAACTTTATAAACTGATGCCGTCAGCCATGTTGTCTGTGCTACGTCGACAGAGCGAGAAAAACTTGAAAAGCGTGGTGCGGAAAATAAGGAACTATTCGCTCCCCTCGCATGCTGGAGGGCGGAAAAAGATAAAATTAACAGAAGAAAACGGCTGGCTCTCCTTCAGTGGGCGGAAAAAGATAAAAGATACAATTTTACTTTTTGTTCGAATTTTAACCATTGGATCAAACAGCAAATCCGAAAAATACCAAAAAACCCCAATTTTTTTTTTCTATTCTTCAAATATGATCATTGCCGGATCCGCAAAACAACCAATTAAATAAGTCTGGCCTCATCAAGTATTACTAAGATTATATTTATTTGCATTACACTCACCAGCCAATTTATAAGGTACACTTTGCTTTTACTGGGTTGGACACCTTTTGCCTTGAGAAATGCCTTAATTATTACAATGTACTGAAAACATTCAGAGATTTAGGTCCGTATTGATAAGTCACGCAGTTGCTGCAGATTTTTTTGGCTCCACATCCATGCGAATTTCCTGTTCCACTACATCCCAAAGCACTCTATTGGATTGAGATCTGGTGACTGTGAAGGCCAACAAACTCGCTGTCATGTTCAAGCAACCAGTCTGGGATTTTACTTTTGTACTTTACATGGTGTCAATACTCAGCTAGGCTGTCTTGTTTAAACAACGTCTAACCCAAATTGTGCAAAGAATATAACCCCCCGCACGATTACACCACCTCTAGCAAGTGTTAATACCATGCAGGATGGAACCATGCTTGTTGACAAATTCTGACCCTACCATCCGAGTACTGCAGTAAAAATTGAGATTCGTCAGTCCAGGCAGCGTTTTACAATCTTCTGTTGCCCAGTTTCAGCGAGTCCATGCAAATTTTAGCCTTCGTTACCTGTGCAAAGTTGACAGAAGTGGCACAATGTAATCAAATGATGTTGTAGTCCATCTGCTTCAAGGTCCAACACCCTGTGTGTTCAGAAATGCTATTTTGCTGTTTGAAGGTTTGACATGCTTTTTCAAAATGAATTTAATTACCTCTCGTCCCCATTCTGATGCTCGTTTTGAACTGCAACAGGCCATCAGACCATGATCAATACATGACTACATGGATTTTCTGTCATGTGATGAGATACATGTATTTTCGGAACAGGTGTATCTAATAAAGTGGCTAGAGTGTGTATACACACGTGATTGCATTGCGTCAGCTTCAAGTGAGTCAACATTAAACTGATCTACAATTAATAAAAAAAAATGCATTATTAAATGTGTACAAGATTATGTAATGTAAATATTTATTCCGTGTGAAAATTCAGTAAACGTTTGAATGAAGCAATGTCGTAATCCAGCGTGCGTTTAAGTACCAGTGTTTGCACCCTGAAGATCAGAGAGTCATTTAATTGGTGTGGGCTGTGGGCAACTAAATATAACTTGTCGGATAGGTTTTAAGCGACTTCAGTTCCGCCCTGCGTTTTGGTGATCCGCAGTGCTGATCACACAGGGAGGAGCTTGATGAGCAGGAGAAGCCTGAGGTGGACAGAATGGAGTGAATAGGAGCAGCTGAAGCGGTGAGAGCTGAGAGTTGACTCGAGTTTCAGAGGAGAGGGAATAGCGACCGTGCGCACTCAGAGAAACACGCACAAATGCGCACTCACATGGCACTAGCCTAGAGCACTGCCGATCCACCTGCGCAGCGTTAAAAGGAACATGTATCTCTTCAAATCGTAAATTGTCGTCCTTGTATTTATGCGTTAAAGCCTTGGTTAACAATATTAATTACTCCTTTTGCGACACTGATCACTGCTGGACTAAAGTTGTGGTCGTTTTGGTTTGGAAGCTCTCAGTTTCCACCATTGGTTTATTTCCCTCTGATGAACAGACTGTAGGAAAATTGAAAAAGGCAGAAGAATGGAAGGCACGAAAGTTTCTCCTGGGGAAATGACTTTGACAGATCATCGGTGTAAAAGGCGGACAGATATGTGCGGTGTGATGGTGTGTGTCGTGCTCTGCTTCCTCTCGCTTGGATCGTGTGTGATGATGTATGTGCGCACCTCGGAGCTCCAGGACAGGGTACTCAGTCTGGAAAAACACAGAGAACCTCAGGCTTCTGACTGGATCTTTCTCGAGCAGGTGGAACCTGTGCTGTTAAAACGTCTAGATCAAATGCTAGAAGAGGTAAGTGCACCTGGGTTGCAACATTATGATAAGGAGGTTGATGCCCCTAAAGATCATATTGTGTTATGACAAAATAAATAAGTAGTAAATAAGTAAATTACTCTACAAATGTAAACTCTAAGTGCGGAGTGATGTGAAGGTAGATTCGGTTCCTCATGATCTTTCAGATGGTTTTCAGATTTTTGTGAGCAGTATACTTAAGGCAACTTCTGTAACAGATAAAGAGACGTTGCTGCTCAAAGCACCTTATAATGCTTGTTTTTTTGTGGGGTTTGGGGGGGGGGTATGCATAATAACGCAACGGGTTTCTTTTGGGACTCTTAAAAAACACTTAAAAAGCCCTTTCTGAAATACAAGAATCAATAACCAGCATACACTAAGCAACGTGCTAGACTAAGACGTACCACAGACCCTTCAGGATAGAAAATAATGTATCAACTTTTACTTATCAGTGGTTGTCTCTGTCCAGTTGTTCTTGCCCTTTGTTGTTTTAACTCTGTTTACTCACCGTTCACTTTCATTAGGCATAGGGGCTTCGCTCCTTTCTGTTTGTTGATGTGACTACAAAATGCAAATGTGCAATCTAGTAAATAACTACACCACTGTGCTGTATACTCAGTAGTGTAGGCTTACCTGTGTATAATAATATGCATTAGACATATGGCATACACAATAATACAAGGTACATTTTTGATTGTAATTTTATTTAGCAGACTTAAAAGGCATACTGAACCCACCCAACTGCAAATCTAACATTATACAGCTTAGATTTTGCATTACAGTAAATTAAAAAACTCTATACATTTTTTTATTTCATTTGGCATACTCATACATGAGGTGATATCTATCCCTCAATGTTGCACCTTAATTATGAAACTGTTATTGCCATCAGCACTTCCTGTTTTATAGAGTTTATACAGAGCTTTGAGCATGAGACCGAGAGGTGGAGAAAAGTAAGATATACAGTCCTCTGCAGTCATGTTTTCTTTTGCTTTCCTCTAATGGTTTCTCACCATCGGTGTGCAAAATATATTCTGTGATGATGTGTTCTTGGATGCTAGACTCATGCTTTCAGGTTGTCAGGCCGTAGTTACAAAAGCTATAGGGACTTCAGAGAATGGACAAGGCAATCAGCCTTAGTGAAACTACACAGACTGCAGCCAAGATGCTATGCTATAGCAGGTCTGAAGTGCGATGGTCGTCCAGATTAATGCTTAAAAAAAGATGTAGGGTGGCTGGTAGGTGACTGATGGGCATTGTCATAATATAAATAAATTGTGGTTATAGCCACATTTGGATCATTTAAGGATCTAAAGAGCCAGCATGCAGAGCAAATTTTGCCTTGATGTGGCCATAATTTGTGAACATGATGCACACGAAATAATTTAGTGAGGTTGTAGCTCTTCACGCAAACTGCATATGGTACGCACAACTAATTGCATTCTGCTTGATGCACTCATATTGACTCACACTTGTTCAGGGTTTAAAAGCTGTTCTAAGGTGGTGTGTTCATAGAGCTGTGTAAAGCCCTAGACTGAATTTGTTGGTAATTTTACTGTATTTTATACATTTATAGTTTATACATTTTAAACATTATATAGCTGAGGGTCAATCATCTTGTAAATGTCCCATAGAAAGTGCGCAAGTGTGGGAGTGTGTAGCACCTACTGGTTATCTCTTGCATCCAGAAAACAATCTCCTTCAGTTCAAGTTGAGAAGGATTGGGCTGGATTCTTCAGCATGTCTTCAAAGCCTGTGAATGTACTATCCAGGGTTGCCAAATATGAAAAGAAAAAAAAACATTAAAAAAGCCAGGTAGTGTGACCTGGTATAGAATTCTTATTTAAAAATGTACTATCCATGTGTATCAACCATGTATCTTGAACAGTTGAACCAATTCTTGAACCAATTCCATTGGTTGGGTTGGGTAAGGCTTACTGGTGCAATGGTAGAATTTGATCCCCAATACTGCCCTGCCTCAGGCACAGACTAATCATTCCTGAGCGGAAACAAATGCGACTGAAATTCACGGCTAGGACCTCCAGGTTCTCAGTTCGTCCAGATTTTTAGACAAAAAAAAAAAAAAAGGTTTTTGAAAGTCAGATAAAAGCTTGTAAGAATTTACAAAATATAATTTGCCTGGCAGCCTATTGCTACAATTTATTAAATTTGAGGTCCTTCCTAAATCAAGTGCATATGGTGTCTAAAAAGAAATACTGGCACTGGTAAATATCTGAATGATTTCTTTAAATTAATAGATCAAAAAAATATTTAGAATAGTTATTTGGAAAATTTTTATTTGCTAGAGTGTACTTGCTTTTCAAACCACAATGTATTTTAAAATCTTATTATAAGACCGTCCATTGCTATGCTTTTTTTGCTTGTCCTTAACTTGTTTATAATCACATTTGTTTTACAAGATACCAAACCTTACTCCAATTGTTGCAATTCTAGAAAAAAATAAAATTGCTTTTGCAGTTGGGAAGTATGCCTGCCAGTATCAACTAAATAAAAACCTGGAATGATTTGTGGTTAACATAAACTAGGGCAGGAGAACTATTTTTTATTTTACCATGAGAATGACTGTAGTCCTTTTAGATTAGATAATTAAGGAATGGCGTATATGAATTGTTCCACAGGCATAGTAACCGAACCAGCCATTATCATAAAAGGTTATTGATGCTGGCAACAGCATGGTGGTGCAGAGTTTAGTGATGTTGCCACATAGTTCCAGGGACCTGGATTCGATCCCCAGCCTGGCTGGCCGCCTGTGTGGATTCTGTACGTTCTCCCCATGTCTTGTGTGGATTTCCTCCATGTACTAGGCTTTCTCACTTTCTAAAGAAAAGCATTTCAGTTGTTGTCATCAACGTGACAGTATGTGTGCGTTTTGAAAATCATTGTTCTTGTTTGTTTGTTTTATTCGTTTATCTATCTTTTTTAATGACAACTTCTGTTTAACACTTAAAAAGCCAAATGATTTGCTTTATGTTACTAATGTTGGGGATAGGTGTAGAATTTGCTCTAATAATATGTTGTTGTTATTCATGTAAATTTTATTCTGCAGTTATGCACACTGATCCTGATTTGAAAGCAGCTAGTAATATATGTTTTACTGCACCAGTTTACACCAGTTGTAATTGGACCAATGGCAACCAACTAGTCAATAAAACAGGTTGTGCCTAGCTATAGAAGCAACAGTGTATTATAATTTTGTCTAAATAAAATATCCCACTATATTGAATGATAGTGCTAATTAAATAATACTCTTAGTCTGTCACATGCCTCTGCTAATGGCATGAATCTGTATATTTGCTATAAAATGGAATGTATGCAGTGTTCCTGGTAAAGGTTTAACCAAAGCATTGTTTATGTGGCTTCAAAAATGATTTAAATCAGGCTAAGATTAAAATAAATACTGCATGACTAACTTTGTTAATTAATTTCCAATACACAGGAATCAATAATATATTGTACATAACTGAATATTGTTTTGTTTGTTTGCAGAAATTAGCATCTCGTCTACCGAAGGTCAGAGAGATGCGTGATGTGTCGCATACCTGTTTGTGTCCACCAGGTAGGTTTGATGTTCAATAAACTCATCCTAGCTCATGAGTACTGTCTATAATACACCTGTGGTTGTGTCTTGAAGAGGGTTGTGCTAACCATAGTTAATATTATTAGATGCTTTGTGGCTATGCCCTTAACAGAGGCTCTTTTAAAAATGTCAATTAACAAAACTGTCTTGGTACTGTAGCCTGCTGGTGTATGAGAGATAAAGACTATTTTTAGATATGTTTATGGGCTGGTTTGGACTCAATGGCAAACACGACTGAGTTTTACTTAAACAAATAAGTAAGTGTGCACTTGTGCCCATGACTTGGCATTGCTGTAGTGTCAGGTGCTGTCATATTTTTGGGCTTTGTTGGCAGTTACTGACTTTCAGATGTGTTCGGTTAGGTTATGATGCAGACCATAGCAACTCAGAATTTCATGGCAGAGCAAACTGTCAAGATCTAGAGGTGAGGGCTAAAGACAGACTGAGTCAACTAGGTCAAATCTCAAAACATACACTGACCAATGTCCACATGGTTCTGAAAACATTTTCTCATTTACTGTGACCAGAGTAAATCTGGAGAACTAAATATGTCCATGCCTTAGTTACCCATTAATGTAAAGTTAATACTGTAAATACAGGCAGCACTGCATCTGTAATGTTTCTCAGGTTGAGAAGGTGGAGACGTATAATAACAATTTGAAGGGAATGTGGCTTTTGAAATAAGGAATCTTTTTTTTTATCAGACCGTTTCACACAATTGCATCTGATATTCTGTGTTACATTTTGAATTTGTTTTTTAATCAGGACTCTAGTTTGCTTGTGCTTACTGTTACTGCTATACAGAAGGGTCACATCTTTGCCACTATTTGTTTCCTTACCACAGAACCAAAGTGTGAGCCATCAACTTGTGTGTTTGTTGTGTGTGTGTGGTGTGTTTTTGTGTGAGAAAAAGAAAGGGATAGTGGGGAGTTAAAGCACACCTCAGAGTGTTAAATGGCCCATTAGTAGTATTCATCAGCATGTTAACGAAGCAGATGTTCCAGATGGTGTCTGTGTTTTGGAGTGTTTGTACTTTATGACTTTCACATTAGAGACTTCCTGCTCTCACAATGACCACTGTTACACTTCACTGCTTTTTTATTCCTGCATTCCTTCACAAATATCCAGTTATTCACTACTTTGGTAATTATTTGTTATGAACATTGAAAATATAATTAGACCAGTAAATTAATTTGTTACGGTTAGTGGACGTATGCTTACCTGTTTGTGTTTTAGTAATTTATGAATATACAAATAGGTAATGCTCTCTTTTCCCCAGCTGCTGCCTGTCAATCATTTGTTCAAGCTGTGTTCGAATTGCTTTCATTCCTTTGTTTATTTTGAGTGCTAAGGGACATGCAATAGTGGCCCCAGTCGGTGGCCCTTAGAAACCTGTCATGAAATACATACATGCACACAAATAAACACCCAGGATCCTGCTTTGTCCCAAAGTAGTGATGGTGCCTGGCTCAGACAAGCAGACCTGTATGTGTAAATGTTCAGCATTTGTCATCAATGTGTCTTACCTGGGGTTGTAAACAGTGAAGTCTGTTATCAGTCTGTCACAGTGTTAGATTTGCAAATAGTTGAAAGCTGATAGTTTTATAATTGAGTCACAAACATTTGGTGCAGCAAGCATACCTTTAGGCAATTCTTACAATTTATTGTTGTCTTCTATTACTAAAACTTGCCAAGTCAGCTTTAAAGAAATATGTCAGCTTGTTTAAGAAAATATAACTCAGCATTAAAGAAACATCCACATCAAACGATCGGCAACCTGGATGAGAACAATATTACCAGGATAACAGCACAGCAACTCATGTTCTGTGGTAGAGATTTGTACAAGATTTCTGTGAGGGACAGAGGCCAACAGCCTTCTTAGAGAACAGGAAAACATCCATGACAGATAGATTGAGTCCAGGCCTGGGCCTGCAGAGTTGTCTTGAATCCACTCATTGTTTACTAAAGGACTGAGTGGTACTTTCTTGGAAATTACTTCAGAGTAGAAAAAACATTGCCCCATTCACCTCTATATATCACACACTTACATTATTGTTATTTCTGCCCCATCAAAACATCACAATCCTAAAGGTGCACTGTAAGTGAAATCATACAACTGGCAGGCATCAGTGTAAAGGATCTAGCTTTAAATGTGAATGTCACCCTCACTAGTCTGACATCTCTTCTGGACATCCAGCAGGATGTCTTTAATAGGTCTCGGAAAGAGTCGAGTCTTTTGTTTCTAGTGATCTATTGGGGATTAACCATGAGGAAAAATTGAATGAGCATGGCAGGAAAGACTTGTGGATAAAGGCCTCTAAAGCCGCACCCCCATCTGCCGGAAGTCAGCTTTGACAGCTTATGCGGCTGTCATTCGATGGGAGGCCATATCTAGCATATGTGAAACCAGAGCTGGCGGCAGGGTCTCTTAGCATGGCATATTTGACATATCAGTCCATACAGTTCAGCAACAGCAAATTACACAACAGAGAACAACATAGCATCAGAATAGATTGCTAAAGTTTGATAAGTTGTATTATTTTTTTATCAGCATTAAAGCTTTATTTATTATAAACTTTGCTATAGATTAGTACTCTCACATTAACTGAACAATGCTGGAAGAACACTGTTGGGCTAATATATTAAAGGTTTCCCAATGTTTTGCAAAGTACCTTCTTGTGTTCTTCCACAGGTCAGTGAAGGACATCAAGCACCTGGCATGAGGGGCACTTAGAGAATAGCTAGAATGCTCTCTAATGACAGATCATTGTAGACCAGACTGGATCAAAGAATCTGTGTGTGACAATGTTGGCAAGGGAGAGATTGGGAAAGTAGAGAAAGTGGTAGAGAGAGTGAACTGCAACTGTGAAAGCACAGGCATGAGCGCATGCATATCCAAATTAAGCTGGCCCAGTAAAGCCTTTTAATCCAAACTTTAAAATGCAACCACAGATAGCCTGCAGTCACAAGGCCAGTTACCCTTGCAAAAAAGAGGCACCTTTAATCTCCAATCTGGGGTTGAGTGCAGAGGTCAGTGGCTGTGGTAATTTAAAGACTTCCAAGTTCATCTTGATGTGTCTGTTGACAGGAAGAGGTAGAGGCGGATCTTCTTTCTTTGCCAGTGATTAGTTTACAGCCCAGCTGCCAGAAAGCGCTTTTACTGGGGCAAGAGGTGTCGTCTACTAGCTGTCCCTAGCAGACACAGAGTCTAAAGAGATGACCCAAGAATATATGAGCAAGGAGAGTATACATAAGAGTCTGTAATGGAGAAAAGTGGAGTAAGCAGAGAGTACTGGCAGTGTGAGAGGAATTGAAAGACAGGCAGGGGGAATGAAAGCAGGAGTTGGAGATGTAGAAAAACACTGTGTGGTTAGCCATCTGCTTTTCACATTGATTCTTGCTTTGAGCGAATAACTTGCTGCTCCTCAGCCGCCCCCCATGTCTGTTTCAATTTGGTAGGATTTAGCATTCTGTTATTTTTATAATAAAACACAGGTGAGACAGATAAGGCAGATATGTGCCAGCTTACAAATATCTGACTTGACCCAAAGGAATTGACTTATTGACTGTGTATTAATATTTCACAGAAGCACAGTGCAATTTTTTTTAACAAAATCATCTGAAACACCCTGTTCATTCCAAATCACATCATTACATGTATAAAGCAGTAAATTACATACTGCATATGGGGTCTGGATTCCTCCAATTTAATGTTGTTCGTGTTTCTGGAATAGGTGATAAGAGAGAAATTCATGGACATCACTCTGTGGCCAGCCTCAAATCTATGCTTCTGTCTCTTGCTACAAATAAATTCATAATAATCAATGTTTTGAGGTGAAATTGGTGAAATTAAATATAAGCATAACATTGGTAAAATTATGTCTGGATGTTTTTTTTAGAGAAAGAGAGATTCCTGGCATAATTTAATTTTCCCATGATCACATACTTGTGCAATATTCTGGAGGAGGTAAAATGCTGAAACCATGTTTAAATCTTCTGTGGGTTTAAAAAAATATTTGCATCCTAGTTCCTAGTGAAAGCCTGAAAAGCTCTTAAAGTATTTCTCCAGATACAGCTGAACAGTGACCAGCCATGTTTTTTCCCCAACAGTCAAACTCCACCATCACTTTGGTCTCTCTCTCTCTCTCGCTCTCTCTCTCTCTCTCTCACTCACCACACACACACACACACACACATACACACACACACATACACACACACACATATACACATCTCAGTACCTCATGGTACTGGGGACCAACAGCATTTAATTGTTCTATGGCAGTGATGAAAGGCTATAAGTGAACACAGTTTGTCCACAAACCTACAATAGAGAACAAAGCACTAACTTGCAGCATAACAGAGATCAGAACCTAAACCTTTAAAAAAGTTAAGCTCTTTCTATCATTGTGCTGCCATTGGCCTTCTCAATAATATACTGCTTTTAGGGTATATATCAAAATGAAATATCCCACAGCGAAATATCCCACAATTTTTGTGAGCAGTGTGGATCCATTTCACACACACACTTACTGCTCTTACAGTCAAGAAAAATTTTATTGAATGTGCTTTGTGACCATATATAAGTGCTCCCCCTGGCTGAGCAGCAGGCCTGGCCACAAACATTGTCAAGCAAAGCTAGTAAAGAACATTGAAGGGCTGCAGGGGCCTAGGACCACTGACTTGGCTGTCCAGCTTTGTCTGGCGCCGCTGGCAGCTACTGGGCCTCGAGCGTTAGTGTAGGCATGCCTCACATTGTGCTCATTCCACAGGCCTTAATGCCTCACCACAGAAACTCAGCAAAGATCAACAGGCTACCTGACGAGGTGATTAGACAATGCTCGTTTTATACTTTAAACAGAATATAGAATTCTACAAAGACTTTACGCACCATCATTCCAGGACACAAAGGCTACATTCACTCAGCAGGTAAAAGTGGCCCAAATCTGCTATATTTCGTTATCTGTGACACAGATGTGTTAACTTTCATGTAAAGTGAATGGAGAGAAAAATCTGACATTTTCTGTTTAGATTTGGGTCACTTTCATTATGTTCAACATGGCAGCATGACCCAATATGAATAGCCAGATTAAAATGTATGTGACTTTTGAATTATTCCAAATAGAAAGGCAAAATAGATGACAGCAATGAGAAAGGTCTTTAGTGGCAGGATAGCAAATATAATCATAACTCATAAATACTGTGGTTGATGCCTGTGTGTAAACAAAGTCTCATATTGAAACCTCTTTGTGTTTGAGGAACTTTTGAAAGAAACAGTCGAACATGTTCACAGGAGGATGTGGCAGCAGTGTCAAGTGGAAGATGAGCTTAGACGTGAAGTTGAAGGAAACCAAGGAGACAAACCAAAGAAGCGTCTGTGGTCGATCAACATGCCCTTTTAAACATGACCATTGAAGAAGTGCTTGTTAACTCTATTTGGATTGTCTACCTCTGAACAAGTGGGTCACAGCATTTCTCTGTTGTGCATGTGTCAATTTTGGCTGTTCAGAGAGATGTTGGATACAAGTCATACTAAAAAGCCACAAAAAATTACTAAAATGGAATAAAAAGTAATAGTACAAAATAGGGCTGGGCGATATGGCCTAAAAATAATATCACGATATTTTTAGGCTATATCGCGATACACGATATATATCGCGA
>JAUZSU010123682.1:0-17784 GCA_034780255.1 Parotocinclus maculicauda | reverse complement strand
TGTAATAATTTAAATTAAAATCCTACTGATCTAACTTAGATAATTACTTTTTTTTCTTAGAACTTTTAAATTGACAATAAAAATTATATTGGTGTAATATTAAAATAATTACTTTTTAACTTAACATGTAAAAAAAACCTCAACAGAGTGATTGGCTGGATGTAGAATAATCTCACTGTACAATTGTGGTAAACAGAAAATTATCTCAAGATGCAAAATGAGCTGAACTTTGAGTGACTACAACAATACAACAACTATAATCTATTGGCTTCATAGGCATGCTAAGCTAACCCTTCTATAGTAGGAATAAGCTTGATCAGGAACTGTCTTTTTTTGGGGTGCCACCCAATAATCCACTTTTTTCAGAGGGTAAACGTAGTGAAAAGTGTAGGATATGCTAAAGCTCACAAAGACTGGAATGAAGAGTAGTGATAATGGAGTGAGAAATCAAAGTTCTTGGGTCCAGTCGTCGAAAATATACTACATATGGCCATTATATCATTGCTAAAACAAGAAATCTAATGGTGGCCTCAGACTTTGGTACTGCACAGTACATACATTCACCATTGTCCCCACCACCTCTATATGCTAAGGACACTAGTTCATTGACCGGGCTGGCAGAGGGTCACCAATTCAGTAGTTTAGAATGATACTGACCTGCTTTCCCTTCATAGACACAGCCAATCTTGTCTACATACAGTGTTCTACCTGCCTGCCCGACAAAACTCAAACTTAGGTCCCTGTATAATTCTGTGCCACCTGAGACTCATCAATACAAGTATAACTCCTAAACAAACAATATATAAATGGCATGTGATCTTCATACTGTACCTGTCTGGGTTTATCGTTGCCCACAATGAAGTGAGAGTGGGAGTGGGACACGAGGGCCTCAGGCAGACCACCTCCACTACTGCTGCTTAAAGCACGACTCACACTGGAAACTCCAGAGCTTGCCGTCACACAGCTGCCAGAGTTCTTGTCCGACGGCTGACCACACGAGCCGCAGATCACAGTGCGGCTGCGTAGATTATACTCACCGTCTCCGCAGGTACTGTGAGCAGTCTACAGCAAGGCAGAGAGAAACACATCAGAAATACTTACAGGTTTAGAGTTCTTATTTTTATTATTTGCCATATCCAAAATACACTGCTGGTCAAATGTTTTAAAACACCATTATTTTTCCAGATTTTCATGGTTTGTGATATATATAGCCATTTCATTTTGTATTTTTTGTGCATTCGGTCGGTATGTGTTTGATTGTTACAGGTATTTGGCATATGTTATTTTATAAAGATGGAATGAGTTAGTTGGAGTGCACCACTGAACAATTAAACATCTGAAAATATCATTTTTGCCTCATTACAGGAGCCATTTTATGCGGATATAATGACCGAACACCTTCAAGCAATTATGGAAAGCTTAATGTTGCAGACATTTCCACATGTTCCTCTGCCTCTGGAGGTTGATGTGCTTTTACTCTTCTGTCCAGTTCACCCCTAAAGCTTTTGATGGGGCTAAAAGTCTGGAAATTGTGCTGGCTAATCCATGTCTAGTGTCTTGTTTGTGTCTTCTAAAATAGGTCTGACATAACCTGTGAGATCACCAACTTGCTGTAAACTGAACTAATGACAAACTAGGGGTAAACCAAAAGGTACTGCTGACACTTTTAGCTTGAAGTGCCTTTTTCCATTGTTATAACAGTAAAATCCTGTATTGCAATATTGAACAAATACTGTCCTAGAGGGTGCAGTAGCTTAGTTTCTTACACACTGTTTAATTAAAAAACACAATTAGGACAAGGCTACACCATGAAATCCCAACTTTTACCATTTCTTCATCTTCATCATCCTGAAGTAGTGTGCGAGTGACTTTCCTCATTGCCATCTCCTACAAAAAAAGAGAATTCCGTTAGCTAAAGAAGTTCCTAAAAATTCCCTCAAGTCACTGGTCAATACTACAATATCTTTGGAAACTGATTCATGTACCTCTCCACTGGCATTAAGCAGAGTGGTCTGGAACAGATCTCCACTGCCCCAGGAATTCTGAGTCTTCCACACCAGGTCAGAGGGAGGGTTATGGGTTCCACCAGCTGAAGCAGCCCAGATCTGTAAACACAGGGATACCATATATTACTGACACTGCTGCTTCACTGTTTTAACAATATATTAAATCTACTAATTTATAAGTTCATATTTAATGGTCTATATCTCTATCAGTTTTTATCTGTATGATTTAAAGGGCGCATAAAATTTCACTTTTTCCATTGTTTGTGCTTATGCATTTGGACATCTGCATTGAACCTACACCCGAAATCCTTGATATCAGACAAGTAATTTTTTGTGTGAAGTCAGAAAACATGGGATTCAACAAGTCGTTGCTGTTCAATGTAATGGATGTAGATACTATAAGCTTATTAATTAGATAAGTTTTATTCTTACATACATCATCTAATCTGTCCAAGATTAAATCCCTTTTTTAAATCTTGGTCCTCCTAAGGTTTATTTCTAACATTTGGAGATTTTTCCTTACCACTGCTGCCCTAGGCTTCCTAAATTATTTTTTGGCCATAGATAATTGAAGATGATGCAAAAATTGTAAAGCTGCTTTGAGACAATGCTCCATTGCAAAATACTCAATTGTTTTTGTTAATTTTAACTTTTCCCATATCCTTTTAACATGTTCTTTTTTTTTCTTCCCAATATGCTTACTTTTATAAGATCCTGTTTCATTTGAATATTTTTATATTATGTATTTCATTATTTTAATTTTATGTATTTACTTTTATTTCAATCTATTTTATTTAAATTATTTTAATATTTGTTACTTTATTTTATACGCAGTATTAAACGTGTCACAAACATTAAGCCTCAAGGGAACTTGCATACATGTACATGCTAATCATGCTGGATGCTTCATCATACAGCTCTAATAAACAATTAGACAACCTTGTCTCGAACTGTCAGCCCTGCTGCATGTGTACCCAGTATAAGAAGTAACTAACTCACCGTAACTGTCTGTCCAGCCTTGAGGGTGAATTTAGGAGGGAACTTGTAGAAGATAGCATTACCGGAGCCTATCTGCCTCTTCACCTGCCAGTGGCCCAGAGACTGGTCCTGAGAGACGGAAAAAAATCAGTACATTTATAGCTAAATATGGCTACTGCTGCCAAATCAGAAACCTTTGGTTACCCTGTGGTGTCTCTGTCCTCCTACCTGGTCAGATTTGTTGCTCAGGCGGACGTATTTACCAGTCAGGTCTACCTCATCCACAGTGACACGGCCACTGGCTGAGGCCTGCTGGGAAACCCGGGTGCGCATCACTGTCCCACCTGTCATGCTGGATGCCTCGCTGTCTGTGTCGTGGAGGCGACGTTTCTTAGTGCTGCTGGATGCAGTGCGAGAACTGCTGCTCTGAACTAAGAGGGTCTGGCCGTGAGTGCCTGAAGCTGACGAACGAGTGGCTGATGATACACGGGTCGGAGGGGGACTGGGTGAGAGCCGCAGCCTGAGGAAGGGCACATGGAAGAAAAGTAAAGTGGGGATGAATAATATTTTTGCCAAACTATCAAGCTGATCTGCAAAAGCACTTCTATCAAAATCATGACTCATGTCTCACCTCTCCTCTTCTCCTTCCAGCAGCTTCCGATAGGCACTTATCTCCATATCCAGGGCCAACTTGATGTCCAGCAGCTCCTGGTATTCGTCCAGTTGCAACTGCATGCGGTGACGCATGTCTGCCATTTCCTTCTCCTTTTCCTCAAGCCGACGGCGCATCATATCCCTCTCTCTGCTCATAGACTCCTCCAGCTCACGCACTTTAGCCTCCCGTGCAGCCAGCTAGCATAGCAAACACATTTTCCTTATCCACTGCTCAAAAAACTTACAGGAACAGGAGCATCAACTCAATTCAACTTCCATATTGATTTGAGTCATTTAAGTAGCAAGGGTTTAAGCAAAACAAAACACTTTTTGTAGAGAGGACAAGATGAATTGCCTTAGATAAGCTAAAAGTCACAATGTTTGGAATGAAGATTTGAGTATTACGAAGTGATGAATCAAAGTTCAAATTTTTTAGGTCCAGTCATTGACAATGTTAAAAGCACATCTGGTGGCATAAGTGGTGTGGTAGTCACTGCTAGCATGTTCCATAGACAAACACTGGCAGTAGAATGGGGTGTACAGAACAATGTAACACTTGCATGCGTTCCCACTTACCCTGTTAATCAGTTCATCAACCTTCTGCCATGCTCTCCTACAGCATGGTTCATAAAGAAAAGATTAAATTGAATGCCGACAGTAAGCTAGGGCTTACTGGCTAACATTAGTGTCTGACCACATAACCATGTAAAAAGCCTAGTCAGATAGCAGCAATAGATGAATCTGCTTCATACTAATACCCATACTTTTCTTCTTTTTTTTTTGGCTTTAAGGTGTAAGATCTGAGCTCAATCCTTAAGTATTTGAGGTGTTCTGTGTATTTTACCATCCAGGTGGTGGGGCTGTTGAGCTACTGTGAGTACATTCGGAAGTGTCATTTGAGTAATAAGGTGGAAAAGATGAAACATGTTAAACCTTGCAGGGAGGAAAAAACTTAGACAAGCTCCAGCTCATTCTAGCTCCCAGTGAGACCACACTAATTATATGAGGGAAATCCCACCGAGTCAGTCAGACATTTATTTTGGATATGGACTTTAGGTAAAGACCGACATGTGTCATTACAGGACTTTACTGAAGAAACACCAGACATGATGTGCAAGCACTGATCTACAATAACTGACAAGGAGAAGGGTGGCACACATGTGGAAACAGCTTCAAAGAGTTTCTATGATCAGATAAAAAGTGAACCTAATCCAAGGTTATAACACAATGAAGAAAGCACAATGGGTATATGACAGACAGTGCACAAATTACCCCTAAAGGTGATCATAAAACCCTGGGCCAATAAAAAGCCTCTTAATAATTAAATAGGATGGTGGAATGACACATTTCATACAACAACTGCTTCACAGGAATTGCATGTGGAGATCTTTTGTTTTTTTTCCCTTTTCTTTTTTTTTTCCATATAGCTTTTATTTGTAGCCTAAAGCTATTAATGCTAACCTGCTTCTGAAGCTGTGACAGACATGGTCTCCAAATAGGATGGTGGAATGACACACAATTTCATACAACAGCTGCTTCACTGGAATTGCATGTGGAGATCTTTTGTTTTTTCCAGTTATCTTTTTTCCATATAGCTTTTATTTCTAGCTTAAAGCTGTTAATGCTAACCTGCTTCTGAAGCTGGGACAGCTGACTAGACATGGTCTCCATTCTCATTCGTGTTTGCTGCATCTCCTCATGAGCGGCTCCAACCAGGTGGCTGTTCCTGTCTGCAGACTGACGTGCATTTTCCAGCTAAAGAAAAAAAAAAACAGCAGAGTTAATTAGATCCAGACACTGTCAGAATGTATGGGTACAACTATAAAATAAAGTGAATAAGTATAGCAAGTTTGTATCGCATCATTCCAAGTGCAATAATACATGTTTTGTTCTGTAACTTGGCCTAGGTATAACAAATAAGTTGTAACTGGTTACGGCACAAGGAATTAAAACAATTTGAGAAAGTAAGATGACATAAAAGGCGATGTGATGAGAACCTTGATTTTTTCATTCATGTTTAGGAATAGGTATGAGAAAAAGCATTGGCCAACTAACTTAATGCACGTCATTATGTCCTGCCAAACATAATATGCCTGAAAGAAACTTTAACCAGTTGACACTGAAAAGGTAATTGTGAGTGTAGCCATACAGTCTGGAGTTTATGAGAAAATAGTGTAGATTTTATTTTTCCCCAAGATGTTGGGCAAGGCCAACTGGAAAATTGAGACCTGAAAATAATAAAAGCAAAGTGCAGACTTTGTTGGAAAATATACCCATTATTGGCAGCCAAATCTAGTGATTTATGAAGAACCCCTTCTATAAGAGTAAGGTATAACAGAAAAGACACCCTCTGAACAGACTAACTTGACTTGTTTTTCTGTAGCTCTACTCTACACTCGTTTAAAACTTGCCACAGTTAGGAAGTGATAACACTGTGCTTTATAAACTTTGAGTTTGGGGTATTTTTTATATTTTCGTGGAACAGGGATGAATAATGAAATCAATTCTGAGATACCTACTGCTTGCCCTTTGATAAGCAAAACAACAGAAGGTCCAGGGTTCAAATCATTACTACTGTTGAGATCTTGAGCAAAACCAATAACCCATAACTGCGTGGATTATAAGATTTTATCAGATGTAAGTCACTCTGGATAAGGGTGTAGGATAAATGACTAAATGTAAATTAATGTAAACCTAATGCAAAATAGCATGCAGGTTTCCGTCTGGTCTGGTCTGGGGTGGTTAGCTTGGCTATGTAAAAAGGAACCATATTGACATGTAGTAGGAGTGTGCAATATTGACAAAAAAAATTATATCTATATTTTCTGGTATTTTATACATAACGATAATTAGACAACACTTTGGAAGCGCATAGCTTAGGTCTAAAGTAAAATATATAAACAGTTTAAACCAATCTCTCTCTCTTGGTACCATATCTTTCAGGATGTAATTAATGACAGTCTTGCCATCTGTTGCTCATTCTGTAAGGCACTTTATTTGGCAGAATGATTCTGCTAAGGTATGCGGAGTGTGTTTTTATGCTGGATGCATGGATATCCAACTTCTGGAGTTAGTTTGCAGATGGTGAAATGATTAAATAATTTGGTTCTCACTTTAATGACAACCAGTGTCTGTCTGCATATTGCTGTTTTTTGAGCAACATCAATTTTTTTTATAGCGAAACAATAAAAACCACAAGAGTAGGGATGAGCCATGTCTAGCATTTAAATCTATTGGCGTAGACTGAGGGGCTGGTGGTGTCTGTATTTTGCATCCTAGCGCAGTTTATTGATCCAGTTTTAACTTCAGCAATGCACTTTTAGAAAGAGCACCATCTTGAGTTGTGGTGCTACCACACAACAAAAATATGTTTTTTGACTGTGTTTTGTGTGAGTTTTTTGACTGTGTTTTGTGTGTGTTTTGAGTGAGTGATATCAGTGAGTAATATCAGCACACACCATTAAAAGAGCAATTAAGATATTATTGTAGATGAGACATGCACACACCCATAGCCTAGAGATCAAGAGGAGTGCTGAGGCTACCTTGGAATTGTAGGTCTTCTCAATTTCTTCCTTGTAGTTGCGGAGCTGCTCCTCATGCTGACCACGCAGCTCGGTCAGAGCCTCAGCAAGCTTGCTCTCAAAATCCTGCTGCCGTCCACTGTCTATCTCCACTATGCGTGACTCGTGCCTGCGTTTTGACTCACGCAGCTCCTGTATAAAAAAAACAGAGCTGATATCGAGTTCTCTGGCCATCACAACACATGTTTAAAAACTTATGAAGGCAGTACAGAAGCAATACACAAAGTTGATTTAATGTCCTGTGTACCACTAGGGAAAGTCACTCATGCAGATCCATCCTCCTTTCCATTCCACGCAAAGTGTGAAGTACTGGTTAACCCTGACTCTAACCATTGATTTATTTCTTTTTGAATACTACTGTTTGTAGAACAGTGGATATACAGCACTGACCTCAGCATAGATATTCTTCTGGAACTCCAGCTCCTCCTTCAGGGTCTGAATGCGGTTTTCTGCATCCACTCTTCTCAGCATCTCATCCTGCAGCTGCTTCTTAGCATCATTAAGACTGCTTTCCAGCTACACAGTGGGAATGACGCATTCTGTTAGTACAGTTAAAGTCTTCATTTTCTCCAACATTGCTATTCAATATTTCATAGTTTCTGTGTTCTTACAACAGAACAAGTCCCAATAGAATTTCTAGTTAAATTTAAAATAAAATCGTTGTAGTAGGAGTGTGTCTGCAATGCTGTGTGAATATAAAGGTAGTGGATACAGCAATTAATGTGAGAGCGAATTCATTTTCTTATCTGCTTAATCCTGGTCAGGGTGGCTGGAAAAGCTGGTGCGGCAGAACAGGCAGGAACAACCCTCGATAGGGCGCAAACACTCACACATTCATACATACATTCGCACTTAGAAACGCCGGTTAGCCTAATGCACGTGTTCGGAATGTAGGAGGAAACTGTAGTACAATCCCAACTCCAATAAAGTTGGGACGTCGTGTAAAACAAATAAAAACAGAATATGATTTGCAAATCCTTTTCAACCCATATTTAACTGAATACACTACAAAGACAAGACATTTAATGTTCAAACTGGATTGGTTTTCGCAAATATTTTTTATCAGATCATTTAGAATTTAATACCTGCAACACGTTCCAAAGAGGATTGCAAAATTAATGGTGCCTTTACAGATGTGCAATTTACACATGCCATGGTCACGAACACACCCCCAAACCATCAGAGAAGCTGATTTTTGAACTATGTGCTGATAACAATCTGGATAGTCCTTTTCCTCTTTGGCCCGGTGGACACAATGTCCATAATTTTCAACAACAATTTAAAATGTGGAATCGCCAGACCACAGGAAACTTTTCCAATTTGCGTCAGTCCATCTCAGATGATTTCAGGCCCAGAGAAGCCGGCAGCGTTTCTGGGTGATGTTGATATATGGTTTTCACTTTGCATGTTGTTTTAACTTGCAATTGTAGATGAAGTGATAAACTGTGTTCATTGACAATGGTTTTCTAAAGTGTTTCTGTCATATCTGTTATAGAATGACGTCAGTTTTTAATGCAGTGCCGCCTGAGGGATCGACGGTCACAGGCATTCAATGTTGGTTTTCAGATTTTCACCAGAATCTCACCAGATTCTCGAAATCCAACTTCTTTGGAACGTGTTGCAGACATCAAATTCCAAATAAGTGAATATTTGGTAAAAACAATAAAGTTTATCCGTTTGAACATTAAATATCTTGTCTTTGTAGTGTATTCAGTTGAATATAGGTTGAAAAGTACTTGCAAATCATCGTATTCTGTTTTTATTTATGCTTTACACAACATCCCAACTTCATTGGAGTTGGGGTTGTACTTAGAGTAAACTCACAAGGACAAAAAAGGACATGCAAACTCACACAGGTTCAGGTCTGGATCCTTTCTGTGTGGAGTCTGCATGTACCCTCCAGAACTACATGGGTTTCCTCCCACAGTCCAAATACATGCATGTTGGGTCAATTGATGTCTATTTGAGTGACCACAGTTTGATTGTGTATGAATGTGTGTGAGTGTATGTGCCTACGATAGATTGGCACTGTCTAGGGTTGTTCCCGCCCTTCACCCTATTCTGAACCCTGTCCAGAATAGAGCGGGAAAGTGAGTGTGAGTGAGTGAGTGAGTAAAAACCCCCATAAAGGGGGCTAACACTATCTTCTTAATTAAACATGATCACATGATGGTGTTGGAAGTATGATGAAAACATATGACATAAACACCAGCAAACTACCTGGAAATTGTTGCTGGCTGCTCTAACTGTGAGCATCATTATTACAAGTTTTGCAGGGTGACAAATAGAATGCTTACTTCTTTACTTCCTGATTTAGCTGTGGTATTGGTTCTGTTTTAACTAAGAAATGGATTGAATAGTGCAATTACTCTAATCAGGTATTCCTACCTTAGCCAGCTGGGACTTCAAGTCCCTGACTTCAACCTCCAGAGACCTCTTTTCTCCCAATGCTGTGGTGAGGGAAGCATCCTTGGAGTTCAGAAGAGCCTCCAAATCCTTCAGCCTTGCTAGAGCTGACTCCAGATCAGCCTCTTTCTTACTATTCCTGAACAGACAAACAGATATATGATATGTACATAAAATACAGTGATACTGTCTCAAAACACAGACCTGCTCTAAACAACAATCTATCAGGTTTTAACCGAACAGCCAAACATTATCACTGAAACTCATTATTTCAATTTCATTATGTGTAAAAATTCGTAACATTGTTTAAATGTTTTAATCTTTTATACTGGCAGCACACAAAAAGCTTGGCGTGTGTTGATTGCCTTGTTGTCATATTTTTATTTAGGTAATGCTTAGTCCAAATTTATTGGCCATATATGAGAAACTCAATTACACCAGCAATGCAACTTGTGTATTCAATTTGAACCATAAACAGGAAATTGTGCCAATTATTTATTATGATTACGGCCGCTGAAAAGTAGTCTGTAAAGAAGATATTGCATGTGAACACTCACGGTTCATTGATGGTAAGCCTGTAACTTTAAAACTACTTCAGTTTACTAAATAAAGTCTTGTCAACATCCAGCTAAAACCTTAAAATGTGCATTTAATTTCACAGCCATTCATTAAACATCAGAAAAGCGCCAACACATGCTAATGTATCAAAAAACAGAGGCAAACCAGCTTGGCAAACAAGTCGGTAAAATAATGGCTGACTGGAGGAGGGCAGGTTATTACCAGCATGGGGCTAAATTATGGAGAGAATCAGAGCCAATGAGAAACATTACAGCCCTTAAAAGCAATAAACCCTACTGACTAATGATAACCAGCTAAACGGAGATGGCTTTCAGAATACTAGCGTTCATCTTCCTTGTGTCTCTGGCACAACGAAAGACAAATGTTTTTGCATGAACATCTATATGAAGGGCATACAATAACCTTGTTGACAGCATACAAATATACTCCCACTCTAAAAAAAAGTATTTTATTGTTTTGGCGTGTGCAGTACAGCCATCCAGTTCTGTAACAGATGCCGTAGAGCAGTAAATTCATAAAAATAAAATGCAGATAAGAAAAAAAAATGTTAAAAAAGGTACACAGAGAAAAGCTTAACTTCATCTTTAGTTACACATTCAGACTTAACACTATGCAACTCCAAAAATATAAATTAGCACATAACTTAATATACATTTTTTTTAAAAGTGTCTTCACATTTTACTGTGCCAACAGAGAATAAAACAGCTTGGAGGCTTTCTTTTACAGTTAAGCAGTCAGCCAACACCTTCCCTGGATTCAATACTGGATTCTCCTCCGCCCAGCCATTCTACAACTTAAGAGGCCTCTGGGACTCCTGATCCGTGTGGACGGAAAAATTATTTTCAGCAAGCTTGGCAAAATATGACACAAAAATAGATCAAATATAGATGTGGACATGCGGTTTTCCTTTGGCCAGATGCGTTTGGGGCTGAAGGGTTCTACTAGTGGTCTCAAAAATATATGCAGATGTATTGGGGAAAATGTGCTCACAAAGACTCATTAGACCACAACGTTCTCCTACCCTGCTGGAATATGTATGTTCTTATTAGACAAGGCTGCACCTTCTTAAAACAATCACTATAAATCAAACACAACCAGCAGCATTGTAGAACTATTACGTTTTTCCATTTTGGCAGATGTTCAGTGGGGTTCTGTGCTGTTTCATGATCTAGTTAAATGGTTATTTTCTTTTTTAAATCAACCATCTTGTCTATTAATTCAAATGTTCGAATAATGATACATGCTGTCAATATATTACCATAGTTTCTCAGATGCAAAGTGGTATCTAGCTGTAATGTTTCATATGTACATGCTATTTTTTAAAGAAAGCAAAACTTTCTACTAAAACTGTTCCATTTATTTTGAAAATACAATTCCATAGCCATGAACTACACAAGACACCGCCATCAACGAATGCTACTAAAACTTGCAGTTTTGCTATGTGAACATGAGTCTGTGTCCTAAACTGTCCACTAAACAATATTTCCAATGTACTTTACATTGCACTATAATAGCCTATAAAAAAACAGAATTGTAAATTGTAAATACATTTTATTGCATTTCTGCGACGGCAAATTCTGTCACACAATCATTGAAATTGTTCAATGTAACTTGTTTGATATCATTTCATGTAATATTAAATATGATATAATTCTTAATTGTATTTATGAATTTGCTGATTTATTTAATTGTGTTTGTGTAATTAAAAGTGTTATGAATTAATTATAAAATGTAATTACTAATCTATTCAATGCAATGTTGATGAATGTTGATGAATTGATTAATTATACATATAAAAGATTATTCTGGACAGATCAGAATCGCAAGTAAAATACATAGCAATCGAAGAGAGGAGTTAGTGCTTACAGTGAAAGCACAAAAAAGAATGATTAAGCTACACAGCAGCCAAAAGAAAACATTGTAAAGTACAATGAAAGCAAAAAAGAGAAATAAAGTCTCTGGCTGAGTCAGGCAGTGAGAGGATGTGAGAGAGCTCGAAACAGATGGGAGTGGACAGGGATGTGTGCCACTGGCATTGTTATCTTTAGTTACTTCTAGAAAGAGTTCCAAGTTCCAAGCTTTCCTGTTTGGTGATCACCATGACACCATTGGCTTACCACTGAAAGTGTAAATCCTGACTACTGTTTTTTCTTTTCAACAAGACTGAAAAGGACTTTCCCAGTGTCTACTCCTCATGGACAAGATATAGCTAGGTAGTGAACTAAATCCAAAGCAATAGTAATCATGTGCTATTAGATGCTTAGTGCTATTCAAGTACAAATGTATACGGGATTAAGTTTGTAATAATTATGTTAAAACAACAGTAGGTAGTTGGTATTTAAACATAACCATACGGCAGTTTTAGAGGTATTGCGTAACCCATGCTTTAACAGGCCAGAGCCTTGGCAGCACAAGAGAGCTACACAATATTATGGAGGTTGTTTATAGTTATGGGTTATCAATGCACTTTAAATTAATTTAGATGGAGCTGTCATTTAAAAATAATTACGCAATCTAATTTAGGTTCAAAACTGCAGCAACATGCATAATTTCATATAATATATATCACATAATAATGGATTTTTATTAACAATTAAAATGAAGTTTACCAACAAAACATGACATTTCCAGGGTTCATACTGTTTGCAATGATAGAAAAGTAAGGAAAACTGCATTTTTTAATTTGCATTTTCCCTACCTTCCCAACTTTCTCTAATTTTGGATCGTATGCACTGTAAATATCATAGAATTGCCTGCCTTAAACATGTTTAAAACACTTGCATTAAAGTAGCGTAAAGGTCATTTTCTAAACAAGTACTGAATATCTCAAGAAATTTACTAAATAATGTATTGGAAGTGAAATTATTATGTAAAAACGATGTCAGCTCACAGCTTTACCTAACTACATTTCCCAGTGTTCATCACTCCTACCATGCAACTCCCTACGGCATGCATTGCTGATATCCTAATTTATGTTTACTACTGGATTCCCACTGTAAAGTTTACATCATAAATCAAACCAGTGTAATATTGGGGGGTTGGTATCTGTATTGCCAAACAGCATGCAGAAGTAAACCTTTTTACTTAGATTTCTTAGATCGGAAGGTATCACAGGTATTCCCCCAGCTGCTGCTGGTTCAACATCACAGTCAATTGATCAGCACTTACTGCAGTTTTGAACCTAAATGAGATTGCTTTATTATTTTTAAATGATGGCTCCATCAAAACTAATTTCATTGATCACCCATAACATTAAACCCCCTCCATATTATTATGTATTTTTCTCTGCCAAGGCTCTGGCTTGTAATCTGGCCTGATTACACAATACCTCTAAAAATGTCCTATGGATCTGGGCACCTAAGTTGGGCCTCAATGGTTTGAATTTGTCTGTGGAATTAAGACCTGTAGCAAACCTTTTCTGAAAAACACGTCACATTAGAATCCACGTGAATGACAGTGCCAAAGGTTTCCCAGCAGAACATTTTCCAGAGCTTTACAGTCAGTGTTATTCACTTTACCTCTCAGTGGTTTTAATGTTCTGGTTGATTAGTGTAGATGGTAGGTAAAAGTCTGCAAAAGTATATTTATGTATTCAGTTCATTCTTATACTGATTTTACAGCCCAGCTCTATTTTTATTATTTGGTATTCTTTGGCATGTATCACAATATTAATCATGGAGAATATAATTATGAAAACTGTTTAAAATTTTACTAGTCGACCTCATGTCTGCTAAATACAAGCTAGGTTTCCACTTAATGTCATAAATTATTACAGTACTTTCCATAACATAATTGTAAAAAGTTAGGGAAAATGTCAAATTTTACTAAAATATTACAAACAATGAATGTTTACATGTTTTAGGCATACAGATTAGCCAAATCTTTCATCATGCCTGAAAATCTTCCATCTTTTAGAGCTAGAAAATTACAGATATGTTGTATGGCTCGTCTGGAGCTCTGTAAACACTGTGAATCATTGAAGTAATTTAATTTGAATGAAATATCGCCCTGTTATTGTAGCAAGATTGTCAAATTGGGAAAAGTATACAATTTGTTCTTACGCCACAATATGAATTTATTTTCACTTAACTAAGATCTAAGGCTAAAAGATACAAGGCATGATAAAAAAAGAGCTATCATTATGGGCATCTGAAAAGGTTTGTAGTTTAAAATATGCCTTAATTTTTGTGTATGTACACACACACGCACACACACGCACACGGGCACACGCGCACACACGCACGCACAGACAAATGGGATACACCCCATCTCATAGGTTTTGTGTAACTGGCTAAACGCGTCCTGTCTTCCTGACTTAAACACACATTTGTCATTTTGAAATATCCCGTAATTTTTGTAAGTAGTATAAAACTAACACGCACTCTTGGACATGTGGATTCTTGAAAAGCCCTGCTCATGTTGGTATTATCTGCATTCTGGTCATGCCTTCTTGCTCAATGAGCATGTTATGCAGATATTCAACTCCTGTCTTTGAGATAGTCAGCACTAAGTAACAGACATTACAGGGTGGATCCATTTGTGAGTCACTCTATAAACAGCTCTGTTAATTACATCTAAATGTCTCAACACTTTGCTTTTATCCTAAAAACATCTCAGTTATAAATTCCCACAAAAGGCAATTGGAGTAATAAAAAAGCATTTGAAAGCATGTTTCTCAACGATGTTTTCATATTTGAGAACATATCATTTAGCTTAATCTACCACAGACAAAGATTATAGAACATTTTCGTAACCTAGACCCAAATGCTATTATTCTCTGAAAAACTGCAAATGTGAGATACATTGTATGGATATATTTTTAAGTATCTACAGCTTCCTCAAAAACCTCTCTCATATGGTAGCTTTAGGCCTGAATAATGTTCAAGCTTTTCTGATCACGGATTTTGCCCCTTGAAGGATCATGAAAGTCCTTATTGTCAAATCATCCCCCAAAGTAATTCATTAGAGTTGTTGGTACATGCTGTCTGTACATGGGTGTAGTTCTGTGCGTGTGTGTTTTTTGCAACTTCAAATACTAGCAGATTTTATCTCTTGTACTGAATAATCACAGGACAGATCACAATCCCATTTCTTCCTAAGCAGAGTTGGCCAGACAGTGTTTGGATACTTTGACTAGTCAGGCTAAAAGCTAAAAACATGGAAGAACTCCAAAGAGCATGTTACAGTGTTATTTAGTTATTAAAACAAGCATATCCTAGCCAGCATGGCACTTGCGGTTGTAGCGCATTCCTGATGACTAACTCTCTTCTTCATTCTAATTACAGCAAATCCATATCATATGGAGCCCAGTCTACCATTTCATGATAAATCGTTGATTTTCTACACAAAACAGTTTCCAACCAGTTTTTCAACATAAAAGGTCACATTTTACCATAGCTTAGCTCCTTTCAACACATCCTTGTTCTCTGTCCAGCTGCCTCTTGTTTGAAATGGGCTGAAGGATGTGTGTGCCTATTCCATTCAAAGAAAAAAAAATATATATATCTGTGGTTTGGAACTTGAGAAGAGTGAGCTTCTTATGCACCCCAACACACAAGTTCAAACGTTTGTGTACAGGACCACTGTCTAAGTGCTAATCCTTAATACTGAGCGTGAAAGTAGAAAAAGAAAGAACAGGTTTTCGTTGCTTTACAACAAAAAGTGAATGGAATCTATATAACAGATCAAAATGAGTCATTCCACAGTTCCTTCAATTTCAACCACAACTTAATGGGAACCACTCTTATTGTATGTATAAAAGAACAAATTCAATTGAACGAGTGTGTGTGTGCACATTTTCCCCAAAGTATTTTTTTTCTCATTTATACTGACTGACTCATACCTCCTTGGCAAGCGTAGCTTTGAAAAACCTAAATGCCATGGAAACACTGATCCATTCTAGTCTCAAAACACACATACATATACTCACACATCTAAGGTCTGCACAAACTTTCCAGCAGAGCACTGGAAGTTAGACCAATCCTATGGATAGCTAAAATCTGTTATTATCCAATTCCTAAGACCAAACAATCTTTTTATGCCTCCAACACACTTACTTTTACCATCTGGTTTCCATTGTAGCTTTATGTGAGCGTGACCAACTTTTTTTTTTATTCCTTTAATTTATTCAAGATTTGAAGTTAAACTAATAAAGAAAATAGCTATTGCAAAGAAACATGAATTATAATAGTTTTAGTGTAATGTCCAATGAGGAACACACACACACTCCCTTATAGAAAAAAAAACTTTAGTGCACTCTGAACACACCAGGCCACGTACAAAAGGTCTCGTTTTACCCTGCATAATATGATCACAAATTAGGTTGTGATGCCATGGTAAAAGTGCCCAAGGGTGCAACGACATACCAAAAAATGAAGAAAAAAGGAGAACTGTGAAAGAAGAGACCGCTGTATTCAAATCCATTCATTTTATCATTATGCTCTTCTAGCTTCTGGTCTGTATTCATCACAGGATACAGAAGACTACAGTTGCTATTGAGTTGTAGTAGTTGGAAAAATATTAAGGGAACAGAGTGGGTTACAGTCATCTTATGTCCTTTTTAGGTTTGAACTGAACACCACACAAACAAAGTACATTACCTTATCTTTCATGTGAATACTATAAATAGATGGGTGTTCCTATGACAATCAAGTAGAGGGAAAATATATATATATATATATATATATATATATATATATATTTAACCCACAAAACTGGAATTAGGTACCAACTTACAATTCAACTAATCTTCGGTGCTTAGTGTGTTGCACAAATAGACATAGTCTAACTAACAAGATAATACCATCATTTAAATACACAAGTAACTACATAGGAAACAATATAAACAGGAAAAGTGTCAAGTGATAAGCATTATTCCACATCATGTCTGCACTGATATGGCAACTGCAGAAAAATGGGAGAGTTTATTTAATCTAAAAACCCTTCAAACTAGTAAGTAATACACAATAAACCACAAACCCACCACAGAAATATAAACTCGTGTTAGCAAAGAAAAGGCGAGGAGTGATAGTTATGCACACTGAGCTACTAAACACGATACACATTCAGTAGTTATACAAGTTGCCAAAAGTTACTGCACCCAAATCAAAGAGAACAAGATAAAGAAAAATAGTGTTAAACATACAGACAGTGGGTAACAGCTCTGCAACTGACACCACACGGAGTTCTATTGTTATGGTGGATTTGGTATTACCCTAGGCTATTGTCACGCCCTTTAGGTGTTTGAACAAACTTTAAAACCATACACAACAGAGACACACCACTTATTAAAGTCAGCATTTCAGATCGCATACAATTAGAGATCCTTCTGCTTCTCTCAAACGCATTTCAATTCATATGCTCTGACATTTTCTGTTTAACTTTGAAGCCTTGATTATAGTAAACTTTAATTCTATTCCACACCAATCCAGTGCTGTTATAATAACACATTACTGCACTGCAGTGCAAAAAGTAAAAGTACAGTCGATTCCGATTAATTGGACAAGCCGCTCATTCGGACCAAATCCTAAAGTACCGAAACAAATCCTATTATATACGTGTAATGTTATTCGCTTATTTGG
>JAUZSU010123671.1:0-17786 GCA_034780255.1 Parotocinclus maculicauda | reverse complement strand
CCCCCCCCCCCCCCCCCCCCCCCCCCCCCCCCCCCCCCCCCCCCCCCCCCCCCCCCCCCCCCCCCCCCCCCCCGCAGGCTTAAAGATTTCTGAAGGATTTTAATTCATATATTTAATCGTAAACTGTGTGAACGAGACTAGGGAGAGCAAATAAATGCTATTTTTAATGTTCTATGTAGTTTTAGTGATTTTAAATGATATAATTTGCATCACTGTGCAGGACACACTGCCTAATAATCAGATCTTTTTTACAGTTAATTATATTAATTATCTTTACACCTAATGTCCTGGGAAGGTTAATGCCACCCCTGTTTGGTAGAGGCTCATGGGGTTGACAACAATTGACTATTTATTTTAATAATCACCAAATCAGATTTAGTTTTTAGGCTGTTCATGTAATTTTTAAACAATGTGACCGATATTAGATGGTTCACGTCCTTGTCTGGGTCACATGGGGACCCAGTCCGGACCCTACCCCAGACATCGCAAGCATTGGGCAACATGTGCCCAGGATGGGGCGTTCAACCATTTCTCACAGCTCAGCGGGGGTTGCTGATTTTTCGGGAACACCCTTCCCGTCCCTGTCCAACCTCCCCCCTCTCAGTCATGGCGGATTATGTATCCGTTTGACTCGCTGTTTGGCAAGACGGGGCGCATGGGTGGAATCCCTGAACTGGGCACCAGACCCTGACAGGTCACGTGCATGAACACACACACAGGGACACTTTAGAGATGCCAGTTTACCTAGTGCATGTGCTTGGAACCTGAATAAATCTCAGTCCAGTCAGTTTTTAACCCTGTTTATTCTGGTTCGACTCTTTAATAATTTTACCAAAACGTTTTAAAATAAGGAGCCTACTGAACACGATGCTGGCTTAAGCGTCTTTAAACTCAGTTAAAAGATCAAATTAAATGTGAACAGGTTTTCCAGTCCTAATCGTTCAGCGCCATCAAAACGAACAAACTCTGCTTTCTAGAAATGAAAGTCCTGATTTTATAATGGGACAGAAACATGATGACCACTTTCGACTTCCATACATTATCCTACCGCCCATATTTCTTTTTAATTTTCTCTTCTGGACAGCAGTTTCAGGTTTTGCTGCTCTCGCTGTTTAATTTGCTTTACGCTTAAACCTGGAACTGCTGCGTCCGTGCCTGTAGGAACGTCGTACGCACCATCCATGCCATGAGACCCTAGCCGTAGTTCCATGTGATAAATGTTAATATCCAATTGTAGCTGGCATTGACATTTTCTCCTTTTCTTTCTGCCCATCCCCCTCCTTCCTTTACTGCCCCTCCCCTTCCTGCTTCTTCCATTAGATCCTCCTTCCACCACCATGCCTCCCACCACCCCTGTGCCCCTTCTAAACGCTGGCATCTCTGTCACAGCGCCTGGCAATAAACATCGGGCCCTGTTTACTTCTCCGACCCTAGCGCCGCTGCACGAGGGCAACCTGGGCACCATTGTGGGCGGAGCGGTGGGCGGAGCTCTCTTTCTGTTGCTGCTGCTAGTGCTCGTCGGGGTTTACTACCAGCGCAGAAAGCGCACCTTCCGCGGCGACTACTACACCAAGCAGTACCTGGGACCTTCGGATATGCAGAAAGCTCCGCCCCCTCCGCACGAGCTGCAGCAGGTCTACACCAACGAAGCAGACCGGGACAGTCCCGACACCAAGCTAAAATCGTGCCACGACAGCAACGGGACCATCCACGCCGATAAAGATCGGGAGGAATGGGGCGGGTTTGAGCACGAAAGATCCCAGAACGGTCGCAGCAGAGCCGTGCGAGAGGCCAACGCCCAGAATAGCCACCACCAGACCTTCTACGCCAACCATCACCCCAACCACAACCAGAGCTTGGACAGCACCCAGAATAAGCACAGGAGCTCGCTTCAGCCAGAGACGCGTCGCTACCCCGGTCCTCAAGTCGTGGGAAACGGCTCCCCCTATGTCCCCGAGGAGTACGACAGCGATTACGTGTCGCACACGGACGGCTCCATGATCTCCAGACGGGAGTGGTACGTCTGAACGGGACGACGCGGCAGCAAGGGACTGCTAACGCTCAGACCATGAACTTTCAAAAACACGTTGGTAGAAGTTTGTCATGAAGTTTAGAAGAGCACCTCTTGCACCTTTTCACCCTGCTACTGTTTTTGCTGTGGCCCCCTCGTCACTTCGTTTTTAAAAAAAAAAAGGAGAAAAAGAAAAAAGTTTGGGTATCAACACAAGTAAAATGAGTTACAGAGCACCGCCCTGTGACGTCAGCCGAAGTTCTGTAGTTAGCTCGTAGGCGAGGTAGGGACGTACCCATTGCGCGTTTTTCTTTTTCGATATAACAATATTTAGGGACGTCGGTATGATTTAAAACGAAAATCGTTAGTGAAACTACATGCCTATTTATCAGAGTTATCGTTTGAAAAGTAAAACTATTTAACGTAAACCAACGTTTCCACAAATGTGTAAATACATTTTTATTCTAGTCAAGAAGCCCATTTAAAAAAAAATAATTTAAAAAAGGAAAACAAAGAAGCGCAAAGTCACATTTCAGTTAAACGAGCTTTGAGTAACGACTGAAGAGTTCAGGGGGGCACGGTTTTATTTTAATCGTGATCATGATCCTGTGAAAATAGGTGCAACGTTTACTTTTATCGAGGCACCGACAATCGATCGTAAACGGTTTCGTAAGACCCTAAATAGTCACGTTAAGCGAGCATTAAGTTGTAAATATGAGCATGTAAAGATAAGGTCACGTCAAATCGGGCTACTTTTCCGTGCTTATCAGAGCTCCCCCTGGTGGACTTTGGGCTAAATTACAACGGACTTTTATATAGAGTATTGTTAACTTGTCCTGTTTAAAAATAATCCTGACTACGAAACGAGCAGCAGCAAATGGTTTGGAAATGTCCGGACCAGCAGAGGTTGCTGTTGCGGCACCAGGGGATGATCCCCGAGCTACCTTCCCTCCCTCACAGAGCCAGTCGTATTATTTGATACCTAACCCATTCAGACAGCACTGCCAGGACCTTAGACTTTAGAGAATGTGTAATTGAATTTAATCGTCATAAAGATCACTTAATTATATTGGTCCTGTTAACATATGTAATGATCATCTGTGGGTTTTTTGGGACGAGGGTGGGGGCTGTGCTCGAGAGAGGTGGTAGATTTTGGTCAAATGAAATTTTCAATAGCTTTAAATTAGATTCTTATTCTAGTTCATTTAAACCAGAACTCTGATCCTTAAAAAGCAGGTTTAAACTGATTTAACCATGTGTTTATGAATCATTAAACAGTCGTTAATGCATTAAACAATTAATTGCGTGATCGTAAATAAACCTGGCGTGACGGTAGATCATGATCAGGATTAAAATAAGTAAATGCACCGCCCTGTGTTAATCAGTTGAGATGTTTTGGACGTCCCTCGTCCTGTAGGCTTGTTAGACCTTCAGTTTGGCTCCACAGAACGCTGATCGGGCACACACAGGTGGACTCGTGATGGAGAGTCCCATCAGCACCGAACTTTCAGCAAATCCCCGCAAATGAGCTCCGGTCAACAGCCGGGCGGTTGCCATGGCGACCTCGCAATGTCTCTCTCCCCAGGCGTTCAGAGCGGAGATCTGGAGGAACGATGCGAGAGGGGGAGAGACCGGTTTATTGGGGTGTATCAGTATAGGCTCTATCGTACGAGTATTGAGACTTTCATCAGTCTCTGCTGACAGTTTCTTCAGCACAGCACAGAGGAACGCAGAATAAAGTGCAAACACAACGAAAACGTCCCCAAATCTACACACAGGCAGTCAGCCAAGACGTGGGAGGTCTGCTGTAGCTCTGCAAGGTTGGCACCAAAAAAACAAGAAGAATAGTAATAGGGAAAAGAAAACAGTTTGGAAATGTAAGGCTGGTTCCTTTTTTTTTTATCACATACAAGCACAAAACAATTATACATTTTGTTTCTATGTGATTGGAAAAGCAGCTGAAAGGTGCTTTAATAATAATAATAATAAAAAATAATAGACTGTAAATTTAAGGCTGATTTATACTAACTTAATCAGAATTATTATTGTAGGTTTGTTTGCAATTTGTAAGCCTGAAATGCATTATTATTATTATTATTATTATATAAATAATCAATACAAATATAATAAATAACGCTGTAAATGTAAGGCTGATTTACACTTATTTAATAATTTAAAACAATTATTATTATGTTACGTGTTTGTGGTTAAAAAGCTTGGAAAGCAACTGAAAGGTGCTCTAATAATAATAATAATAATAATAATAAAAACATTAGACTGTAAAATTTAATGCTGATTTATACTTACTTAATCAAATTCTTCTTCTCATCCGTCCATCCACTTTTTTATCTGCTCATCCTGGACAGGGTTGTAGGAGACTTGTAATTGTTTTTATTATTATTTTTTTATTATTATTTTAGATTTGTTTGCAATTTCAAAGCCTAAAATGCATAATTATAATAATTATATAAATAATAAATCAATACAAATATAATAAATAATAACGCTGTAAATTTAAGGCTGATTTACACTAAATAATTTAAAACAATCATTATTATTGTTATGTGTATTATGTTACGTGTTCGTGGTTAAAAAGCTTGGAAAGCAGGTCTAGTTTAAGAAAGGTGCTCAATAATTATAAAAAGAAAGAAATGCACGTCTTTAAAGGATGATGGTAAATAAGAATAATAGTTTTGGGGAGGCACAATTTGTAACGTCAGTGTCATGTGGACCCGGAGTCATGTCCGGACATAACTGGGACGGTCAGAATAGGGATAGGCTCTGAAACCCGTGTGACCCTGACCAAAAAAAAAGCAGTATTAAAATGTTTAAAAATAATACTCCCTAATGCAGCACCTTTCCAAAACCAAGGCTGATCTACAAGCTTCTCTTATCATATAAACGACGAGACGACCGAAGGAGCAGCTAAAACAGCAAGCCTGCTCACTGCACCTTTAATGATAACCAGCGTTCGTTTCAGCTTTCGTGCCAAACTGGAGCCACACACTTTGATCCATCTTGGCTGATGGGCCGTGTTTGAGTAAAAGGGGGTCGATTTGTACATCCGATTTTGTTCCGAAATACACTTTAAGGTTCCTACAGAGTGCGCTTTAGTGCCTTGTGTGTGTGTGTGTCCTGTCTGTATACACACACACACACACACACACACTTTGGTATTAAACTTGTGCAGAATATTGAACCGATCAGTTCTGGCAGTGTTTTTAAATACACACATCCCGTTTATCGATGGTTTGAGTTACTTACTTGTGAGTAATAATATTAATAAGAAGATTAAATGTACCCGGAGTGTGTTTTGGTCAGGAAGATAGCAGTGCCTTATTGTGAAGATGTGCTTCGTTAGAGGCGGTAGTGATTAATGTGAATGTGTGTGTGAGTGTGTATGGGGTTTTTTTTGGAAGCTTAACGCCGTTTGTGGTGAAGCGAGTGGCACAGGAGCGTCGGCGAGCCTCCTGTACCGTCCCGTTCCTCTCCCGTTCTTCCATTTGCATTTGCCTTTACTTCACAAGGCCTGTGTTTTCGTGCCATGACTTGTATGAATGCTATATATATTTTTTTTTTCCGACAGTGGCGTATTTTGCTCAGCGGAATGACATTTGTGACACTTGAGTTGCAATGCAGAAGAAAGACTGAAGACTGTAGTGTGTGTGTGTGTGTGTGAGACAGCTGAAGGTTGTGTGAATAAGCGAGTTGTGTATTGTGTGTATATATAGCGTTTTCTCCTGTATAAAGACTGAGACGTGACGCAGCGCGAGCTCTCCTACCACCTCACTGTGTGTGATGACGGGTGTTTGGGCTTTTGGGTTCACTCTCCTCCTGTTTCTTCTGTTCAGAGGAGCAACTGTACAATAAAAAAAGAGCTGTATGGTCAGTACGGAGCATCATTTTGCAATTTTTGGGATAGGTTTCGTTCGGAAATAAAGCACCTTTTTTCTGTGGCTCAACTTGTTTTCTTTGAAGTTGCAAGGTGGGTGCGAGTGTTTTTGTTCGTGTGTGTGTGTGTGTGTGTGTATATATATGTGTATATATATATATATGTATGTATATATATGTATGTAACACACACAAAAACAACAAACATTTCTGGTCACTTTATTCATTCTACCTCGTTTTCACATTCATTGGCCATTTCATCAGTTCTACTTTCTAGCGGAGTGAGTGAGCATTGTTTAAGATCTCCGGCAGCACTGTTGTCTGATCCACTCATACCAGAGCAACACCCCATCAGTGTGAGTGCAGTGCTGAGAATTCTCCAACCCTGTAAATGATCTTTAAAGGTCCTGACCATTACAGAACAAGGAGAACGAACAAAGGATGGCGAGAAACAGATGGACTACAATCTGTAATTATAGAACTACAAAGTGATTCCTCGTGGTAAATGGGACTGATCAAATGGACAGTGAGGTGTACCTAATAAAGTGACCTGCAAATATATTCCTGGTGATTTATGGTATAATATATGGTTGTTGTTTTTTTTACTTGTCTTATTACTTTTTTTTTATTACGTCATTTTGTGAGATTCAATTGAAGTTTTATATTGCATTTTTTTTTGTTTTATTAGTATTTTTGGCACTTCTTCCTGTGACTTATTTTACCTGTTTTGTCATCTTTAATTTTATTCATAGATTTTGTGTTATTTGAAATCTTCTGGAATTTTAAGCTTCTTTTTGAATTTTTTTTTTTGGCTGCTCAAGATCACAAAAATTTGGAATTACTGATTTTTTTTTTTTGTTGTTGTTTCTTGTTATTGCTTTTACATTGAGTTTAATTTCTATGTGGAATTAATTTATTTAATGGAAGTTTTTGGCACCCCTATACTGCAGCAGTATAGACGTCTCAGTGATGGTCTGGAGTAAATAAAAGGCTCAGTCATGCTGAGATTTAAAAAATGAACAAAAGAACAAAGACGTAAGACAGAAGATGTGAAAAAACGAACCCTAATCTTTACTATAAATTGGAAGTGTGAGCTGCAGAAAATTTCACTTCACAGCCAAAGCATGATTTTAATTTCTTAATTAATGTTAATGTTCAGACGTAGTAATTTTACTGTCCATTGTATAATAAAATAAGCTTAAATTCCTATTTAAGAATCATTCTTAAATACATTTACAAAATAGTTTGTTTAGAGCTCTAGTATTTGGGAGCTGGATAGGAGATCTATCGGAGGAATGTGATTAATAACAAACGAGCACCATACTGAAAGTGAAGCCTGTATTTAAGTGGATCATAGTGTTGTGTAATTTGGCCTCTTACCCTGATTATGGGGTAGAACCCGAATTCTTGGCAGTTGGACAGTTTTACAGGTGATTTATTTCTGCAGCACTCTGGTAATGAGCTGTGTTTAAATATCTTAATCACCTAGCAGTGGATTTAGCTGTTTTTAATGCATGTGCTAATTGAATACAGTAAATCTGCTCACTTGGTTCTTACATTTTGACCAAAGGGTGGAACATGTAAGAGAACTGGATTTTTTCGAGGTGATTTACTAATGTATTTTTAAAATTAGATAATAGTAAAGACTGAATAGGAAAAACGTGCTCACAAATGAGAGGATATTTCATCCTGAACATGAAACAATTTAAAAAAAGATATTTTATTAAACAAAATCATCAGAAAAGCAAATTAAAAGTCAAAGAAAGTTGTTTGATTATGCAAATGAGATTTAAACTCTATTATGGTGATTGTGTAGTAAGTGATATATTTATGGGGGTGAACAGGAGCATGTCGGACTGGACCAGAGTGCCCCCACATTGACTGTTCAGTAGGGTGTATGGTCACCCAAGAGTTTTGGGACATGGATGGGAGCAGAGATTTTGATCATTTTATTGTAATCAAATGTAAAACAAAATGCATTAGTAACTCATTTGGAATGGTGCACAAACTTTTTCACATGCCACATGTTTGTTCAGGATTTCAAAATGTCTGATTTTAAAGGTGTACAGAGGGTGTGGGGGTTGGGGTGGTGTGGTGGATGGGTTTACTTTAGGTGCTCTGGCTCCCTCCCATAATTCCAAAGAGGTGTGTTGGGTTAATTTGTGTTTCTAAAGTGGCCAAAGTGTGTATGTGCCCTGTAATGGATTGGCACCCTGTTTAGGGTTGGTCCTTTCTTGTGCCCTGTGCTGCTGGTTACCCTTATTAGGAATAAGCAGATATAAAAGCGAATGAATGTTTAGCCCAATATAACTTATATTTTTAAGGTATTTGGTGTAAACAATCAAAGCTGTGAGATGTTGAAATAAAAGGTTTTTTTTTTTAATAGAACAGATTTCAGTTTACAATGTATATTTTTTAGCATTTTATTAGTTTTTTCTTTTATTTGAAGGTGAAATTGGAGTTACTGGACTCAGGATTACTTTACTGTAAACACAAGCCTGGATTATTGAAGCCTTTTCTTTGTTTGTTTGTTCTTGCAGGTGCGTTAGTAGCTTCTTAACTTATCCACAGCTTTTAATGAGTTGCTAAGCTAATTGGAGACTCCCTTAGCTTGCTTTACCTCTGACCCTGTGTGTTTACTTTGCTCGATCTTCTCATCATCTCCCCGAATCTCTTCCACCGGTTCTGTCCGAATCTCATGAGGCTCAAACCTACAGCGAAGATTTTGGGCCCGAGGCTAAGCTTCCTGTCCAAGTCAAGCTATGGGTGAGCTCTTAATCTCTGGGATCTGGTGGAGCCTCTTGGGGCTCTGTTTGCACTCCTGATCCCCTTCATTTGGGATGTGAGTGTGGTCCAGGGAGAGAGGGATCAGTCTGACGCTCTGTGAAGGACCAAAACATTTCACCAGCTGTGGATAATCACCAGTTCATCCCCTGTTAGTTAGATAGTATTGCTCTTGGGTTAGCCTCATGCTAATGTAGTGTAGAGAGGGTAGCAGTCCAGCTCCAGGTCCACAGTGATGTATTTACTGATAAACATTGAACATTTTTATTGAAAAAGTAAACGCAAGTTCATCTCGTGTCCAGCAGGGGTTGCTTGTGCAGTGCCAGAGGATGATCCCCTGTCTGACCTCCCCACCTGCACACCAGGTGGCCGATGCTCTTAGACAGAAGTGTTCTGCTGGGCTAAAAAAAACTTCCTCTCTGCTACCCAAATAATAGTAAAAAAAAAAGTGATATTAAAAGAGAGGAAATGTAAAATACCTTAACAAATGAAAAAAAGTCAGAAAAGATGAGAAAAATAAGGTTAAACAACTAAAATAATAAACATGACAGGTGACAAAGTCAATAGTGTAAAAAAGTTAAAACAATAAAATGCAGAATGAAAGAAGGTAAAATAATACAACACAAAGAATAAAATGAAGAAAAAAAAATGGCATAAAAGTTCATATGTATAAAAAAGAAATGAAGCTAAAAAAAAAAGTTTAAATAATAAAACACAGAAAGAATAAAATGCAGAAAGAAAGAAATTAAGAAACAAATTCCCCAAAAAAAGGTAAAATAATAAAATGCAGAAAGAATAAAATAAAGAAACAAAACATTACAATAATAAAATGCAGAAAGAATAAAAGGAAGAAACAAAACAGCAAAAAAAAAAACCTGAAATAGTCAAATGCAGAAAAAATAAAATGTAGAAAGAAAACAGACAAAAAATTCAAATAATGATATGCAGAAAGAAATAAATTAAAAACAAATCCGCCAAAGAAAGTGATGACGTATAATTAGAGAAAATGTAGGTAAAAGGGATTTTAAAACTTAAAAAGAAAATTTTAAATGCAAACCAGTACAAAGGACAAAATAACCTAGATTATAATAAAGGAAATCATAAAGAGGATTTCTTAAATATGAAGAAATAATATAGTTTTGTAAACAAATGAAGATTAATAGAATGAAAGTAAAATTCAAAAATTATATTTCAAAAAGTTAAAAGAGAAAATAATGAAAGAAGAGTTTAAAAGCAAACGATAAGTTACAAAATAATTTAAATGTAAAATAACATAATTGATTAAATAAATGACATAAAAACTTTGTAAAAAGATGGGGAAAAATAGAAGTGCTTACAAAAGAAAAGCAATTATTAAATAAAACAGAAATATGTAGTAAAAGAAGCTGAATGAGAAAAAGGATGAGAAAAGGTAAAAATAATACTAAATAAAAAGGGTTTAGTACAAAAACAAACATATAAGGGAGTTGTGGCTGGAAATTAAGAAAGGATGTAGAGAGAAACTTAAAAAAAAAAAAACCTGCTCAGTCATCTGTTATCATTAGCTCAAAAAAATGATCCTCAAACTCCTTCACCCCACCCCACCCCACCCCACTGAGCCATACCCTCCATCCAAAAAAGAACAAGAGGGGTAATGAGACAAGAGGGCAGGAGAGGGAGGGGCAATTCAGCTGAGGAAAATGAAGTCATTAAACAGATAAAAAGGGTGAAATAAAAGCTACCTTAAGAAATAAACAGCTGTGATTTGAAAGAAACAGGACAGGTGCTCCGGCGGGGCAGCACTTTAATACACTAACCCACTACTATGGTGACCCTGAGGGGTGGCACAGTGACCTCACAACTCCAGAGTACTGGTTTGATCCTGACCTCAACCTGCATTAACTTTGTATGTTCTTATTGCATCTGTATGGGTTTACTCTGGGTACTCCAGGTTCCCCTCACATTCTAAAGATGTGCGTCAGATCAATGGCCCGGTGTGAATGTGTATGATCATCTATGTAACTTTGCTCCTGTCGTTAACAGCCACTGATGCTGACGCCACGGGAAATAAACGAACGGAACGGTGGCCCAGATTCAGGTCCCGGAAGGTGGGGATCTTCCCCAGTGCTGCTCAGGGTACACAGTGACCAGAGCCCAGTGAAGTCTGAACGTAGGTGTTCAAAAAAACATCCTAGAATAACAGTTTAAAAGAATAAGATAACAGAAGAAACAAAGACAAAGAAATAATTTAAAAAATCATGATAGAAGGATGAGAGATTGTAGACTTTTTTTAAAACGGCATGAAAGAAGAGAAAACAAAGGGATAAAAATGTAAACAACATGAAAAAGATAAAAGATAGGAATGAGAACTGAGAAAATAAAATAGGAATTCATTAAATGCGTATTAAGAATTAGAGAAAACATTTTCTTTCTGCAGCAGGGTTTTGATTTTGATTTTTTGATTTTTTGATTTTTTTGGAGCTAGCTCATTTATGAAGCCAAATTTTAGTTTATCATTCAACTCTCTAATAACTCATATATATATATATATATATATATATATATATATATATATATAATTATTTTTTTTTTTTTTTTTTTTTTTATATATATATAACATATAATATATATATTTATTAGGCAGGTAAAGCCAGGTCATCCAGTGTAGTATGAAAACCCCTCCCATCGCTCATTGCAAGTTCCAGAACTCCTTACCCTCCTTTAGGGTTCACAGACTTATGGATTTGCATAAGATTCATATTCAAAATTGAGCTTCCTAAGTCTTTACATTTACATTAGTTTATGAGCTTTATCTCCATGAGTAAAAACGTTAAGGCCTTTTAGTCATGAGAAACTAAAACTGACTGGAACTGGGTTCTTTATTATGAGATTTAAGGGGTCTGGCATTTAAATATGGATGGTTTGACAAAAAGGTAAGAATGCTGGAGGATCTGTGATGTAATGGTGTTCTTCAAAAAATCCTTGGAACCTCGTTAGACACATGGCATCATGACCTCCATGAAGTACGAAAAGGCTCAAAAATAAAATCTGTCTGCTCTTGGCAAGAAGCTACAACTGGTCATGGCTGGATCTTCTAATGGGACAGTGATCCAAAACATTCGTCCAAACTGACACAGATCAATCTTTTGACATGACCGTTCCAGACCCCTGTCCTAAACCACATTAAAAACCTAAGGGGTGAAGTGGAGGGTCCACAAGAGAAGATCTAGGAGTCTGGAGGATCTGGAGAGGCTCTGGATATAAAGGAAAGTCTCCGATTCCTGGCTCTGTTCCTCATCAGGCTTTATAGGAGTCGACTCAGTGCTGTAAGGGGAAGATTGCGTAATTTGTAACATGTGGTTTTGGTAAAAATGGTTACTTTTCATGAGGGTTTTTATGATCTTACAACAAATTTACTTCACTTAAAGGTATTTCAAGGCGCTTGGGTGGCTCGGCAGGCAAGCTCCAGTTTCGGTGGTGACTATGACCAAGTGCTACACAGACACGATTGGCTAAACCTGAGGGAGGAAAGTTTGAACAAGGGATGAATGTTGGTTTGTTTAATGACCGACAACTTAATTATGATGAATAAAAATAGGATAGAAATTGTTCTTTGACTGGCTGTAAAGAGCTGATCACCTCAAGAGCCAGTTAACACTGTGGATCCTTCACCAGAGGCAGGAGTTTAAGTGTTAAATTGTTGCCAGATTGCTAATAAAGTCGCTTACAGATGGGTTATATACTGCTCACAAAAATGAGGGTATAGCCCAAAATGAAATGTCCCATAATGAAATATCCCATCATAGTTGTGGGTTGCAGGTTTTGGGGCTGCAGCTTGTTTCTAAAAGTAAGGTTCTGTTTGCTCTCTGATCCTCCTGCAAATATTCCTGCAAGTTCTTTTTATCTAACCTTTAAATATTACATTTCCTGATCAAGTGATGGGCGGCGGGGTGGCACAGCGAGAATATCCTGGGTCCGATCCCAAATGACATGTTTCGGGTCCTCCTCGTGTCCTTGTGTGTTTATTCCGAGCACTCCGGGTTCATCCCACAGTCCAAAGACATGCGTGTTAGGTTAATTGGTGGCTCAAAAGTGCCCCTAGTGTATGAATGTGTGTGCTCTACGATAGAGTGGCACCCTGTCAGGGGGCAAGGGCGCCCTGTGCCCCCGGCTAGGCTTCACGGTACCCTGATCAGGATTAAGCGGTTTGAAAATGAATGAAATCACGCTGGGATTTTTGTGTGTGTGTGTGAGAGAGAAAGTAAATACCTTACCTTTACCCAATTTTGCTATAATTTCATATACTTTTACATATTTATTTAATTAACATCTAGGCCCTAGGGTCCCCTTTTGAGTCTTGGTCCTCCCAAGGTTTCCTCCTCCTACTTTCAGGGAGTTTTTCCTTGCCACTGTTGCCCTAGGCTTGCTTAATTTGGGATTGGCCTTTTAAGATCATATAAGATTGTAAACCTGCTTTGAGACAATGCACCATTATAAAAAGCTGTATATAAATAAATTTAAATACAATTTTTTTCCTCTATTTGTACCAAGCTGTAAATGGTGTTTGTAAATGTATGTACCTGTCCTATTGTAAGTAGTACCCCCTTTCCCTTCATTACCTGTATATTCTCTTTAAGCAATAACTATATAAACAGGTTCACATTCACTCGTCGGGTCTCTGGTTCCTCTGGCTGATGTGTTGTGTTGCTCCTAAGACTCTCTACTGATGAATATTTGCATTTCGTATGAATCATTTAGAACCTCTTAACACATTTACAGATTGTTTGTATGCTGCTTTCTTTTGAATATACCTTTTATATTTACATTAAAGTAAAAAGTCAATGTAACCCTAATAATGTTTCATACCTGTTTTACCGAAGCTAATGCAGTCATTAAACAAACCTTTACATTCTCGTTGTGGAAGTAGTTGTTTTACAGGGGCACTAGCCGGCCTGTGGCCCTCGTTCCTGGGGAACTGGGCGGGAACAATCTCGAGGACAGTATGGGGCATCTTTTGTAGTTCAATGTGAGACTGGGATCATTAAGCACAAAACTTTAACCTCACAGAGGTGTCTATAATTTCGTAGTCGACTATGGCGATTTAATGTACACATAAAAGGACATTGGTTGGCTTTGTTCATGCAAAGTAATATGTGGACTGTGGTGGCCTAGCAGTTAAGGTAGTGGACTATGGACCAGAAGGTCCAGGGTTCAAATCCCGCCTCTGCCAAGCTACCACAGTTGGGTCCCTGAGCAAGGTCCTTAACCCACAATTGCTTGGATTGTAAGACTATGAATTGTTATGAGAACAACTGTACTGCATCTGATAGTGATTCTAACGCCTTCATTATTTCCATTTGCTTATCTTAAGAATGTCCACAATCCCACTCGTAACCTCTCACCTTTAAACGTACGGGGCAATAAGCGTCTAGTCCCTTCACCCGAGTGCCTCTGCTTATCTCTTATCTGGATGACTGAGATAATGGAGCAATTTGAAGGCTTGTTTTCGTCTCGGTTTCTGAGCCAAACATGCCATAAAACCCTGCGGAGATATTTCTTCATGCTGTTCTCAGATCTGTAGCTGGTTTACGTGGTAATTAAGACCCAGCGACCGGGCGAGTGGGATCCGAGGGAGAGAAGCCCTGCATGCAGCCCAATATGGCTATCAGATATCAGCCAAAAAAGACGTGGGTAATGTTTTACGGCCTCGTTTAGCGACTCCGATATCCAGTCCCTTCCTCGTGTATCTACCTGCAGAGACTTCAAACGGTTTTGTGCTAGGGCAAACCCCCCGATCAGACGCTGTAAAAGAGCCCCATGATCCTCGTAATCACAGCTGAGAGAGCGTGCTAATCCCAAACCGGCTCTTATAGAGAACTGCAGTAGGTCTGTCCTAATCCGCCGCTACTCTAAGACTCACCCTGCCGTGCTGAGTCGGCATTCTGGACCGGCATTAAATGTGAGGGGTAAACATCGCTTGGTGTTAGCGGTGCATCTTCAAAGAATGCGGTTCAGCTCGAGGTTCTCGCGTTTAATCTGCTGATTAACATGCTGTCACTGTAAAGCAAGAAGAATCTCACGGGCCACTCAGACCAGCTCAGTGACCCTCATATCAGCCCTGGATAACTTCACTTTTCATCAAGTTGTTTTCTTACTTTTAAAATTGGAAGATTTATAACCATGTAAGCATGATTTGACTTCCTACAAAATCTGCCAAAATATTTTTTTTAAAAGTAAACTTGGCCTACAATTTTTGTCTGTTTGGTTGGTTTTAGTTTAACAAGGCTTTTAAGAATCATTGAAACTAGTCATTCATACTCAAATTGGGCCAAATTAACCCAGCGTAATCAGTTAACCGAACACGTCTTTGGACTGTAGGAGGAAACCCGAGTACCCAGAGTAAACCCATGCAGACATGGGGAGGACACTGGACGCTTCACACAGGATTCTATGCCTTATAAATAAAATGAAAAATATATATATATTTATAAGTAATAATGTACATTGGGATTGAACATAGACTGGTATTTGACATTGCCGGTAGACCAGTATGACCGTACGCCCCAATACAGCTGCAAATTCAGCTACTTCCTTCACACTACGCCCTTTGGCACGCCCAAATGCAATCACTGCATTGTGTCAAGTTTCTCCATCTATGAACACCCAAACATTTCCATGATTGATAATTTCCATTTATCAAACTCTTTTATCCAGAACAATTTACAATAAATTAAGTCTTTACAGGTCTTGCTCAAATGGGCTTTTATTCTGTCTATATGTTGTGTGTTTTATGAGGCTCTTGGTGTGTTAGGAACCCACTTTGTTGACGATGTTAATGTTATAATTTTTAATAAGAGCGTCTCACGCTTGGTCTCTGCTTATGGGTTGTTATTTAAGCCCGAACATTTGCAGAAGTATTTAAGTTTGTTCCCTGTTGAGGTCGTGTCGTCGGACTCTGCATACGGTCGTATAGTCCTAATGAACACATGCTGTTACTGGTGCAGTACATGTGGTATTTGGAGTGTGAGCCGCTGTAATACGAAGACTCGAATACGAAGTGAACTGTAAAGCAGTCTTGTGACTCTGTGGGAGGCCCATCTGTGGCAGAAAGCAGCCAGACGGCAGAATGATGCCGTAGTCTCACCCGCCCCGAAAATCCTGGCACCATCCTGCCCTATTGTTCCCCCACCCCAAACACGAGGTATCCTGAAACGTCATATGGACGTCCCATGAGGAAAAATTCAAAACGATAGACGTGAAAAGCATGTCTAATTAAGAGAAAGAAGCCTGTGTCAGGATTTCATACACTTTTATTTGAGCAATATACATACAGTCTTTGACGTTTCAACACAAGAGGTCGAGAAAAAATTTCCTTTTCTAACATATGCAGTATTTTGATAAATCAACCCGCTATCCAGGCTCTTATCCACTATAACAACTGACTATTAAAACTCGATTCCTGGTGCTGCTACAGTTCTGCACCTCAGTACATTCTGTGAAACAGGTTCTTTACTTGTTTCACAGCTTTTAAAAAATAAGTACAGGAAAGTCATCCATACAGACATGAGGAACTTACACAAAAAAATCTCTAAACACATCAACCGAGTTATAACACTCTGTAGTCCAAACATGAGCTAACAAGCAAGCGAGCAACAAGTAACAAACCTATTGCTCTTTTACTGTAACTCCCACCTCTGCTCGTGGATCCACAATATTGATTGGCTGTTAAGGTGAACCAGCTGTTTAAAGTTCAGTGTTAGTTTATTTCCTATTGCAATTTAATATTATTTTTAAGCAAACGAGTTCTCATTAGACTTTATTCTGACCTCATTGTAGTCTAAGGCAAATTGGTTCTTGCTATCCACTTAAACACAGTTCCAGTTGCTTGGACCTTTGTCCTAAAGACCTGGGTTCGAACCCGAGACTAGGCTTGAAAAGAGAGGGTCAGGTAGTACAGGTTACAGGTCACTGCACTGGAGTGGCATTACCAACCCTGGAACCAATCTGATCTGATTCTATTGTAGATCCAGCAGGGGTTCCTGTTGCAGCCCTGGAGGATGATCCCTTATCTCAGACACAGCCTATTAGGATGCCCACCCAAGCTCGGGGGCACCATCCAGCCTGGTGGTGTCAGGTTTAGTGTATAAGTCCACCATACCATACCATGCAAGAACCTAAAACAACCATATATTCTTTTAAAATTAAGATTTTTGTAGATTTTAATATCACCTTTTTTGTGTTGTATGAGCTTTGACCACCAGAGCCTGCCCCCTGTCACATGTTTATACCCCTTCTATTTGGCTAAGTGTGTAAATGGACCACCTGTTGATCCATCAGAGGACTCTTTGAATTTAATTCGTCTTAATTAATGGATGCTAATCCAGAGCCCGCTGAGGAAGCCCTGTTGTGGGAATAACGAGCTTGTGATCTAAGGAACCCCACGGTTGCTGCCTAACCTCCTCCGTCTTGCTGCACAAGACTGTAAATCTCTCTCAGAGAGGGAGCAGGAAACAGAATTCGGAGAGATAGGTGACGGTGTGCAGCGTGTGGGCGTTAATTAAAGAAATCACAGTCAAAAGCACAAAATAACACACTGTTCACCTGATACACAACTGTAATACAATCACACACTCCAGTAGCTCCCTGAACAACACAGACCTACCTTAGTCCAGAAAGTGGTTTAGATAATGAATATTTGTGCAGTGAGATCCCAAAGTCATTGATTTCTTATGGAGATATTCTTATTCCTAGCCCTGTTTGAAACCTTACCTACCTCCAGTGACCTCCAGTGACCTCCAGCACAGCACAGGGGACTTATTTTTACCCGTTTGTAGCAGGGCTTTACCTCTCTAACAGTAGGTTCTCCATCACAGGATTGTAGCACTACAATATAAAATAAACAACCTTGTTCCTTTAATCATGTAAAACTAAGAAGCCATGCAGGGTATGATCTTATTCTGTTACTTTTATCTTTCATCAATACAGTCGAATCTGGTTAATTGGACCACCGGTTAATGGGACCAGCCGCTTATTCGGAACAAATACTAAAGTACCGAAACAAATCCTTTTATATACGTGTAATGTTATTCGCTTATTTGGACCAAAATTCCGCTTAATCGGA
>JAUZSU010123660.1:0-17791 GCA_034780255.1 Parotocinclus maculicauda | reverse complement strand
AGTTCTGATTGGATGTTTTCCTAACTTGTCCCTGCCTTTCACAAAGCTAATTCAGTTCTGATTGGACGTCACCTATGCCGAGCATTTTCGTCTCGTTTTTTTTAGTTGACGAAAGTGTCAATTAATTTCGTTATAGTTTCAATCGTTGTTAGTAGTTTTTGTTTAGTTATCGTTTAGTTTTCGTCATGAAGCAAAGGTTCGTCGACGAAAACAATGATGAAAATAGATCGTCAACGAAATTAGCACTGGTCCGAAGCCCAAACTGAGCGAGCCTTGGACAACAGTGGCAAGGAAAAATTCTGTACTCTAAGTGTTATAATTGTGAAACCATGGGACCAAAAATCGAAACGGGAGGCAACCAAGCTGGGGTGGCTTATATCTAAAATTAAATTATCTAAAGAATCAGTTAAAAATGATCAGAAATAATTATAATAAACAGAAAGTGTAATAATTATGTAATCAATTAGAGATAATGTAATATCATGAAGCGTATAATAAAAAGAGAATATAAAACTCGAATATGAGACAGTAGTGTAAATTAATAGTGTAGATAAGCGTTATTATTAAGTTCTTTACACCAAATCGGGGCAGGATACGTTTTGTTGGCATGGCACGGCATGGCATGAGTTGCTGGCATGGCTCTATCAACCCTAAATCAAATGCCAATTGCTTCAAATTATGAAAAGCACAGTTTGTTGATGCCGTGATGTTACTTTGGGTTTCCTGATCTAATCACATTAGCGCCAGTGTGCCAGTCCATCATGGCATCATGACGTACCCACCCCACCCTTATATTGCATGATCAACCCCGGGTACGAACCAAGGTCCTCTGGAACTGCTGTTTTTAAAAGCAGGCGCATACCTCCGAGCCACCGGAGGTGCAATTCAAATAGTTCAATGGAAACAGATTCAGCTTTTATTCATATACGGCTCACAAAAGTGAGGGCGAATGAAATATTAAGTCATTTTTGTGAGCGGTGTCGATACAGAAATACAAAACACGGAAGAGTTTTTCAGTTAGAAAATCAAAAACGCCCAATTAAGGTCCCTTAACGTTTGCGTAAGAATTTATGCGCATCTTAGGTGTGATCTTTTATTACTAAATGTTTCAAATCGTAAAGTCGTGCGGCCTTAAGCGATTGAACATTTTCTCCCCTCTGATATTCAAACCTGGGCAATTTTGGTCAAATTTGTCCTTTAATTTTGTCCTTTTGAACATTTAAAAACATGTCTGGTTCCTTTTTTTAAGCACAGCCAAACTAATAAGTATAATCGAATAATATTTTTTTCATAATATTTTTTCACGTTGGATCCCTAAACACACAAACCTACAAACACACATAAGAAATGTTTCAGAAAACAGGAAATAATTTACATCACACATACCTGCCTGTGTGATGTAACTTCTGTGTGACTTTTTTTATTTTCTCCTCCTGCTGTTCCAGTTCATTGTGTGGACATAAATCAAAAATACCTGATGAATCTGTTCCAACTTACGATCCAAACTAGCATGATCATTTTTTATCTTAAATATTTGCCTCCTATTTCTTCCCTTTGACCTGCTCTCTAAAAAACAAACAAAACCAAGTGCCAGCTTTAAGCCAGGGCTTTTTAAAATCTTTACGTTTGCTATTTTTTTAGAATGTCACTGTTTATGTAAAACATCATATGAAATAAGAATACAACTGAATATTCAGTTCATTCGAATCTAAGCATGAACTTAATAATAATAATAATAATAATAATAATAATAATAATTATATTGCTTCTTAATTTTTTACCCAACCCCACTCCGGAGCCTGTGCCCGAATCCATGGGTAGCAGGGGAACACGTAGCCTGGAAGGCACTCATAAAATACTCGTGATTTAAAAGGGGTTGTTGTTGTAGTGCCAGGGTATGCTCCATCATCTGGCCTCCCCTCCCTCAGAAAATGATGCACGTGGAAGCCCCTGCTCTGAACTTGAACCCCATGAGCCCTTAATTGCTTCATAATATCTAATATTAGTATCGATTTTTAAAATGGTTCTGATTTAGTCAAACTAGATCTAGCAGGTGCTGATAAATGACTGGTAAATGACTGGACGATGATCCCCGAGGGCTCGAACCTTGGTCCCTGTGATGCTGGGCTCACATGTTAGACTGCTGTGCCACCCGGGCAGCCTATGTAGTGTATTGAATATGTTTAGTATGTATAGTAAGACTAAGAGACTCTAAAGTAAAGTTGAAGCACACAAAACACACCCTGAAAAGTCGCCCAAAACGATCAGTTGTGCCGTTTTTTCGCGTACGACTGCAGAAAAGGAATCTAGCAAACGAACTAGGTCTTGCTCTGGGAGCGAGGTAGACGAATTAAAAAAAAAAAACAAACCCAGAAGGTGCAGTAGAGAAGAGGATAGATGTAAAGATAGTCGAGAGCAGGAGGCTGCACCTGACGATTTAACCCAGAAAGACAGATGATCAGGGCTGTGGTCAGAGCCGAGGTTCAACAGAAACACACAGGAGTGCGAGCAAGAGCAGATCGAGGGCATAGCAGGTTTTAAAATGAGATGGAGGTGAGGTTAGAATGACAGTATTTTCAGCCTTAATAAAGAGAAACGTGAAAAAAAAAAGATTATATGCATATAAAGTCCAAACTAGAAGAAATTGTTACGATTCCGGTGTAAAATATGCCCTAAAGTGGGTAAACAGACTTATAATATGGAGTATCTCATATTCAAAATATTTGTTTCACCTATATTTGTTTCACCTATTTGTGCAACATCATGGTGTTATTTATATTATTTAAATTATATTAACAAAAACAATAAATCGATGTTATGTATTTTGTATATAGGTGCAGGCCTCTCACTCTCTCTCTTTCTCTCACTCTCTCTTTCTCTCACTCTCTCTCTCTCTCTCTCTCTCTCTCTCTCTCTTTCTCTCTCTTTCTGTGATGTTTTCTAACTTTCACAGTGCAACAGAGAAAGAGACAAAGCCGTATCACCAAAACATGATGCATATCCACTTTGAAACGCACACAAAAATGTCATATATATAATATATTACACATAAACATCCGTCTACAGACTGTAATTCTCACGAGTTGGGATTGTACAGAGACTTGTTGTTTATTTTTTGTCATATTACTTTTATCTTTGGTCGGATAACCGGATAATATCATAAAATCATCCGTAACGATACAACATATAGACATGAATGCAGAATGTGTATGGAGTTTAGATTTATAGCTCTTCCTATATACCTCCTGTATGCACGTTAGGCGTGTAATAATAAACAAAAATACGTGTGAATGTAATGTAAATAGTTTGCATAACTGTGTTCAGTAAAGCTCGATAAGCTACCGCTTAAAGAACTGCACGTCCAAAGGTAATTAGTGAAATGAAATAATTGGTAAAAGCTATAACGGGTAGTAATGTGATGTACCTGCGTTGTGTTCAGTCCCTGATTCTGCGATGGTTGTCGCTTCTCGTGGCAGGCCTTCTCCGGATGTGTTCGCTCACGAGTAAAAAATTGCTCTATAAGGTGCACTGACCCCTCCCTTCCACCTGATTGGCCTAAGAGACGAAACAAAGATGTCCAGTTGCAGGTTGACATTCGAAAAGAGGTTGATTTAGGATTTATGTTGTTCTGACTGGTTGAAGACGTTAAAGCGAATGACGCAGATGCAAAACGATCTGGACGGTGAACCTAAATGACGAAAAAGCATCAAGAAAACGATACACGAATGGTTCTAGAACGTATTTACACTATTCCTAATTTAATTTTGTCTTCTACGCTCAGGGGAAAATATTTAACAAACCCGATAACTGTGGGAATTAAATACCATAAATCAGCACGGACGTGACCATAAATTGACCCACACGATGCTTTTACGACCCGGCACATGATCGTTAATCATAAATACGCTCTTGTTGCTTTAAATGTTATAATAATAAGACGTTATTGTTGTTACGAAGGACCGAATCGGTTCTGTTCAAAGTTTGGGGTTACTGCTTTACAAAACTGAAATTCCTATGTCGTTTCTGAAGATGTGAAAATGACAGGCGTTATATAAACACACCATACATTTAGTTATATCACAACACTTTAATTCGTTAACGTTACCTTGATTGTTATCAACTAGGACTAAAGCCACGGTTTAGGAACGACCAAAGAACGTGACGAGTCCAACGTTCAACCAAGCAAATCGTCCTAGAGTGAGACGGGAAAATCTACGCTCTGTAAAAATGTCCGGACAGACCCCAAAGAAGAACGAGCATTTCTGGGATCCCCCAAGGCTGTATTCTTGCTCCCCTTCTGTTCAGCTTTAGGTGTTTAGTAACCCGCAGGATAAGAATACACTCCTCCCCGCTTAGCAGATAAAACCCAGAGCTACAAACTCAACGACGACAGCTTTTAAAGGTCTAGATAGAAGAAATAAAACTCTGAATTGATTAAGTTCTTAGTTTAATAGTTAGAATCAGGCAGGGCCAGACTTCCAACGTCCCAAAAAAACACACGCAGTATAACAGGTTTGGATTTGCACAAGATTGAGGCAAATGTATTCGTACTTCAGACATAGTTTTTAGCATATTATTTTTTGTTTTTAGGTTTTTTTTCAACCTGGAAATTTGTAAAAGTCCAGGAAAGCTTGAGACTGAAAAACATTCACATGCGTTTTTGGATCAGATTAGATTACCTCGAGACATTATTTTAACCATCTTATCGATAACCTGCCAACAAAAACTTTAGGAGGTCGCAAGATCGTAAGTTCATCTAATATTTGACGAGTTTTTTTGAAAGACGGACATTTATACAACCTGCTTTTAGCTTTATTGGATAAAAAACGGGCATTTCTGTAAATCTTCTAACTTTTATGTTTATAAGCAAAGTGTACAAAAGTAAAAGAACGTGCCCACGGCGTTCGAGTTGTTACGCTGGGGTTGGGAGAAAACGATGAAATGGTTCGCTTTATCGTGTTCCTAGACCGATACTCAATGCTCCTACAGCTAAAAACCTAGAACCATTTCCAAAAAAGTCCAGAAATGAACCAGCAGCGACGAGCAGAAGTGAAACGTGGGACCCCATAAGTCTCGATCCTTTCCACATATTCAGCATTACTTGCTTGTTGCTCTGCAGAAAATCTTCCGTCTAGTTTAGATTCGTTTTACACAATCATTTGAACTTAACATGTAAATAATTCGGTGCTTAAACAGTGTGGTTTCGGAAAACCACATTTTAAAAGGATTCTCAGAAAGACCTTTATAAATGCTCTTATTGCTTTTAATTTTGCTTACAAAAGTCTTTGTGTAAGCGAGAAGTGAGATGTTTTTCTTTTTCTCTTCTCCTTTTCTCTTCTGTCTATACAAACCACAGATTAATGCTATAACTTCCACAGAGAGCCAATTCAGACTAGAGTAATTCAGACTTTAATTCCTTATCCTGAACAGACCTAGAGACTTTGAATTGAGTAAAACCAATTTCAAACCCGTATTAAGACTTTAACATTTTCTCCTTCGTCCGACGTTCTTATCCAGAGCAACTTTCAACCGATATCTTACAAACTCCAATCCAAGCTATTTTGGGTTCATGTTTTTGAACATTAAAGCCTTCTGGACCCATAGTGATCATTCCACGGGTGTTCAGACCTTTACGCATTTAGGAATAAGTTCTTTTTCAACAGCGTTTTTCTCGTTTAGGAAGTCGTTTTGGATTTAATTTAGGATCAGATACCTGTTTAAAGTTGAGCTCTGCTTGTCTGAATGCTTTGCCTTTACCTGGATTTCTGTTTTAAAGCCTCAAGAAATCTTCACATCTTCATCCGTGTTAACAATTACAGACAAACACATTCTGTCTGACGGAATTCCCCTCTAAATTATTGTGTTTTCATGTTTAAAAAAATCACCCTGGTCCGTCTTACGTGCACACACTAATTTAAACGAGATTAAAGATATTCGGAAGTCCCTGCAAGGGTTCTTTTGAAACGAAAATCCATTGTTGTCAAGACGAAAATAACATGCATGAGGATAAAATATCATAAAAGTGTTCCTGTTAAAAATATTTGGATCAGTATTTTTAGGAAGCTCGAGGTAAAACCTTAAAAACGGATTGTTGTAAAAAGGTCAACATTAATTCTACCCCCATGGAATCCCTTCCCCTTTCACATTAACCGTATGAGTTGATCGTTTTTTGGCCCTGCACGAGGCTGCGTGGTGACACGACAGAGCGTCAGGCTCTAACAGTACGGTTTTGCTCAGGGGAACCACATGAAGGTCAAAACAAACATGTCTGCTGCCTCACATCTGTCTTTGAGGTTTCACCCTTCTTTCATTCGCCTCTTCCTGCCTCGCTCACTTCGTCTTGGCTCGCACGCCGCTCAGGCGTTCACCTTCTAACCCCGTACACTCTAGAACACCAATATAATCTAGTCCTAATCGAATGGGATCGGCTACAGCGGACGGGTGGCCTGAGATTTGGGGGAAACCTTCAGGCCGGCTTTCTGATTCACGAGCGCGGCCTCGTTCTGCGAGGAAAGACCCATTTGCGAGGGATCCCTCATTAGTCACAGAGAATGTCGAAACAGAACCGTTACCGAAAGAGAGAAAGGCAGGGGAAGGGAGGCGGGGATCGTTTTCGAGATGTCTCGCAGGCTTGTCGTGTTTCCCTTCAATTAGTCATTTTCAGCAAATGTTAAAAATAACGTTTTGACGTTCGCCCGAGGTACGTTCTGTCTGAGAAGCTTTTCTAAATAACGTTCCGTCCCACTGAAGCTCGCCAGGCGTCTTCTCACCTCTCCTGTGAGTTTATTCACCCTTACTAACTTACACTAAAGCTCATATTAAAGTCTTGGATTAAAACAGTCCCAAACAGAGCTTCACCACCCGTACGTACGTATTTTGGGACGTTCCTGCCACGATTGACTATGAAATAAAGTTCACAGTTGCCTGTGAGACAGCTTTTTTATCTCATAGTATTTAATACAATACTGTTAGATAAAATATTGCCCTTAAACTGTGCAAACTTACTCACCACCCAGGCCTGTTTGGATTTTTCGCCAGTGTGTCCGCCATTTTGTTATGCCCTCTCTGAGCACTAAAATTAGCCGGCTAATGCAGACGTGGGAGTAAACCACCCTCACCCACACCTTCTTGCCTTCATGATTTGTTTTTTCAGTAATGACTGATCCTGGGTCGATCAGGGGATCCCTGCTAACCCCGTATTAATCATCACAAACCTTCTGACAGATCCTACACGGCTCGGGCGGCTCACGATCGAACGAAGACGCAGAAACGGCGATAAATGTTTTGACCCTCCGAGCGTTTAGCGCAGAGTCGGCACGCTCCGATGTTCGGAAATTCGAGCGAATTCGTAGGATTCGTTCAGATCAATGTTTTTCGGCGAGTTTAAATCTCTTCCAGTCAGTGATCTGAGGCTCGTGGGTTCAAGAAACGTAAACACGGCAAAATGTCAATGGAAAGTAGCAGGTGGCGTTTGGTTTCCTGATTGTGAAATGCAATTGAAGAGCTTCCATTACAAAGCCCTCTGTGATTCTCAGTCATGCAAATTCATCAGAATCAGCACAGAAATCCTTATGAAGCAAACCGAGTGCAACAAACGTGCTGCACGTCGTGTGCTTTTTTTAAAAGGGACTGAATTAGGGCCTCACTGGGGGAACTGGGTACTAGGTGTGCACCGTTTTGGATTGTTTTTATATTCCTACACAAAGTTATTGTATCTTCTGCTTACATTTCCATCGAATCTGGACTAAACAAAAGGTTGTGACTCGGGCCCTTGAGAGAGGCCCTTCACCGTCGATTGTGTGTTTAGATCCAGTTTAGATCCAGTGCTGAAAATATAATCAACAGTACAAATCAAAGAGCAATTTCGATCTGTGGTGGCACAGCAGTAATAGTGCTGCAATATTGCCTTGGCACTGCCAAGCTGGCACTGTTTAGCCGCAAGAAAATGCTTTTTTTTGCTGCATAAATTTCTTGGTTTCTCCATTTTTTTTATAAGTCGCTCTGCATGAAGGCGTCCGGACCTACTGGCATGTTGATGAGGAATCCACAGAGGCACAGAGAGAACATGCCAAACACCACACAGACCCTAACTACACTTAAAGATTGAATCCTGGATCCTTAAGATCTCATCATACATATTAATACTGGTTATGTAATATAATATATTTATTTTTAATAATACAATATATTATATTAATTATATATATATATACGTATAAGACAATATTTAGAGTTAAGAATCTGCACATTTTATGGAAAACGAAGACGTGGGAAGGAGGGAAGCTCAGTTTGCGCGTTGCCAGGTATGTACCGTGTAAACATCTCGTTTTATTAAAGCTTTTGTTTGATCAGGGCATATATAAAACCTGCAGTATCTCACTCATTGTTATAGATAAAAAGAATGTCTTGGTTTTTTTATTATACCCTTTTGTTGCCAGCGGTTTAGACAACAATGGCTGTGCTTTGAGTTATTTTGGGGGCACAGAAAACTGCTATACAAGCCGTAGACGGACTACTTTAGTTGTGTCAGGGTGCCATATCTTCAGCGAGAAGATATAATAAAATGTGAGTTGTGTACTCACTTTACGGAGATGCTGCATATTCTAGATCCCAAAATAAGCAGACTGTGGGGAGGAAAAACTAAGATTAACAGGGAGGTTCAGAATAAAAACAGGATTAAGAGTCACTGTGTGGCTGAATATAGAGACGATCGTGCAGTTCAAGCTAACCTTCCACCCATTTTACACTGCAGAGGGAAGACATTAAAGCCGAATATATGGGGCAAAATCTTGGCACTTCCTACGAGTCTCAAATGTATCCCATAATCAGTCATTAAATCAATCATGAACCAGTTAAAAGTCACCATGTCCCATCTCAGTTGCTTACGTTTCTGGAATAAGAGTTCATAAGATGGCAGATTTCTCCTGAATCAACTAAACCCGGGGGAAAAAAAGAAGATGCCAATTTATACCGTAAATTATTTTGTGTTTCAGGGACTTTGGTGGCTCCTAAAATATCGAAATCCAGCTTCAGTTTTCACCTAAGCAATACAGATCAAATGTTTAACAAGTAAATACAGCATGCAGTGTTTTAATTTTGTCTTGGTTCCTCCCAAGGTTTCTTCCTTCTACATTCAGGGAGTTTTTCCTGGTCACTGTCGCCCTTTTAAGATCATATAATATTATAAAGCTGCTTTGAGACGATTCTGTATTATAAAAAGCGCTATAGAAATCAATTTGAATTTGGATTTACAGGTCGTTCTGTTACAAATACACCCTTCAGCTGTCACCGATACGAGTAATACGAGCGTAAGTCATTTTTCCAAAAAAAAAAACTTACGCAAATATCAAATGTATTGTTATAGCCCTTTTTACAATGCTTTTTACAAAAATATTATATTATCTTAGACGGCCAATCCCAAATTGAGCAAGCCTAAGGTGACAGTGGCAAGGAAAATCCCTGACTAAAGAAGGAAGAAACCTTGGGAGGAACCAAGACTCAACATAACACAACATTACTCAATAAAAACATAAGACTTATATCGAGCAGCGAAAAATTTATATATACAGCACTGAGCAAAAGTCTTAGGCCACCTTTGGATTAGATACCTTGAGAGGATTATGGTGTGATGAATCCAAGGTTGAATCCAAATTTGTTGGTAAAACAACAAATCTAATGGTGGCCTAACTTTTGTATAATATAATGTATTTTTTTAAGATGACGTTTGTGCATTATTCATATTGACATAAGGTTAGGTAGGGGGACTAGTTTAAGCCGTGCGTCATTATTGAACCATTTTCTTTCTCCTAACTAGTATTTTTGATCAGGCTCCATACTTTGGAGTTATTTTGACTTTGCTAAGTGGAAACTTCCCGAAGCGACCCAAATAAACAGGGGGAACTCCAAACGGACCGTACCTGAAGGTCAGTTGCAATGTTTGGTCTCTTGAACTTGATTGAATTTTAGTTTTATCTACGAGACGGCTTTGGTTAGCACTGGTTAACTTTAATAACCATCTGGAACGTTGACCAAGCCGTCCATGCAGCAGTACAGGTTCCTAGCTCGTTACCTCTGAAGTTCAGACGTCATAAACGCCTCACGTACGTTTAACTTAAGCAACCTTGTTCGTTCACAAAAGCAGATCTGAGTTCTGTATTCTCTCCCATGATGTCACATCGAGTCTAATTTTGGGTTTATTTTACAATCGCTCTTCTCCTGACCTTTTCAGCCACACTACCGAATAGAGCATGTGCGGGTGTAGGAACTCACCCCGAGACCGTGTGGTGTGTGTGGGGTTGTACTGGAGTGAAAAGGAAAGAAGTGTGTGTATGACACACCTTGTGAAAGAGGGAACCCTAGTCTCAGTATGAAAATGGCTCTTGGTTCTACAGTACATGACTGTGAGCTTCCATAACCTGCTGTCGACTACAGTAATGTGCTGTAACCTTCCAGAGCCTGCTAGCACATGTTATAACCTCTTTTAACGTGTTATAACATCTTTCAACCGCCTGTAACCTTTTGTCATCTTTTATACTCTAGTGCAACCTCATATTACCAGCTTATAACCACTTATAACCACTTATAACCTCCTCTAAGGTATGATCTAGCCTCCAAAATGACCATGGAACAACTTATATGTTTCATCTCTTATAGCATCATAGAATCTCCAACTATAAACTGTTATAACCTCTTATCACATTTTATAACATCTTATACTGTCTTACAGCCTCCAAAAAATAGCCAATAACCACTTATAACCTCTGTTTCATCTCTTATAGCATCATATAATCTCCTAAAGTCTACTATAACCTCTTATCACATTTTATAACATCTTATACTGTCTTACAGCCTCCAAAAATAGCCAATAACCACTAATAACCTCTGTTTAATCTTATAACATCATATAATCTCCAACTATAACCTTTTATAACATATTATACTGTCTTACAGCCTCCAAAAAATAGCCAATAACCACTAATAAACTCTTTCATCTCTTATAGCATCAAATAATCTCAAACTGTAACCTTTTATAACCTCTTATTACATTTTATAACATATTATACTGTCTTAGAGCCTCCAAAAAATAGCCAATAACCACTAATAACCTCCGTTTAATCTCTTATAGCATCATATAATCTTCAACTATAACCTTTTATAACATCTTATACTGTCTTACAGCCTCCAAATAATAGCCAATAACCACTAATAACCTCTGTTTCATCTCTTATGAAACATCATATAATCTCCTAGAGTCACAAATAATCTGCTATAACCTCTAATAACACATTATAACCCCTATAACATCTTCTACTGTCTTACAAAATAGTCCACAATAGCCAATAATTACTTATAAAATCTTCTAGGGCCACAATTAACCTGCAGTAACTTCGTATCACCTTTTATAACATCTTGTACTGTCTTACATCCTTTAAAGAATTAAGTAACCACTTATAATCTTTGATTTATCTCTTATAATACCATATAATTCCCTAGAGCCAGCTATAACCTCTTATAATCTCTTATCACCTTTTATAACATCTTATACTGTTTTTTACAGCCTCCAAAAATAGCCAATAACCACTTACAATCTCTGTTTCATCTAATCTTCTGGAGCCACCAATAACCTGCTATAACCTCTCATAACACATTCTAACCCCCTATACCGTCTTCTACTGTCCTATGGCCTCCGAAAATAGCCAATAACCACTAATAACCTCTGTTTCATCTCTTTTAACATTATATAATATCCTAAATTCCAACTAGAACCTCTTATTACATTTTATAACATTTTATATGGTCTTACAGCCTCCAAAAAATAGCCAATAACCACTGATAACCTCTGTTTCATCTCTTATAACATCATATAATCTCCTAAAGTCAGCTATAACCTCTTATAACCCCGTATAACGTCTTATACTGTCTTACAAAATAGTCCAAAGTAGCCAATAATTACTTAAATCTTACTAAAATAATTACTAAAATCTTCTAGGGCCACAATTAACCTGCAGTAACTTCGTATCACCTTTTATAACATCTTATACTGTCTTACATCCTCCAAAGAATTAAGTAACCACTTATAATCTTTGATTCATCTCTTATAATACATATAATTCCCTAGAGCCAGCTATAACCTCTTATAACCTTGTATCACCTTTTATAACATCTTATACTGCTTTTTACAGCCTCCAAAAATAGCCAATAACCACTAATAACCTCTGTTTCATCTCTTATAGCATCATATAATCGTCTGGAGCCACCAATAACCTGCTATAACCTCTCATAACACATTCTAACCCCCTATATCGTCTTCTACTGTCTTACGGCCTCCGAAAATAGCAAATAACGACTTATAATCTCTGTTTCATCCCTTATAACATCATATAATCTTCCTCAGCCACCAATAACCTGCTATAACCTATTATAATATACTTTAGTTCTCTAGTATATTTACCAAATTATAATGTTTAGAAAAAATTGCAAGTATTATTCTATATCTTGACTATTTATATAATCAGTTATATAGGTATGCCGAATAAATCTGGCAACCCAGAGTATATAGGTGTTTATTAATCATAATATAATTTCCATTCTTTTCTGTTTACAGATACTGTCTAAAAGCTGAACTGTACATTTTATCCTTGCAAAATATGAACTTGTTCCAGATACATGACATTAACTAAATATATTTTATAGCTTATTAAGGTCACTACTGACTCCTAAAGAAATGTAATTATGTTTTGTTGACGTTTAAAGGAAAATCGGATAAAACAGTTCATTTAAGTGAAGCATTAACGAGTGCAGAGACTTTAAATTTTAATAAATGTTAATAAAATTTCAGTAATACTGTAGTAGGTTTAATCTAATCCTTCGTTCTTCCATTTAATAATTTCTAATTTTTATGAGAGATTAACATTCTGTACCGAAACATGAGCTTTTGATTAAAAAAAAACATCAAATTTACATTAAATGATAAGTATTAAATCCTGTGCAGGTTATGTTACACTTCCTCCATACTCCATACTTACTCCATGGTATCATGGTTACACAAATTTTGTGTTACTACATATGATAGCATGTACAGAAAAAAGGACAGGCAAAAAATGACATTTCATGACCTGATAAAATCATGTTATCAAAGGAATGCAATAAAGTTTGGACTGATGTGACGTATTTAGGTTTGTCCTATGTAAGAAGTTCGTTTGTTTTTTTTTTAATTTATCATCACATACAACATGTAGAACTGTGTGGTTTTGAGCGTTTTGACCGTTGTTTATGTCTTACGACTTCTTTTTTAATATTACTGCAAATTATTAGCATAATAACAACAATACAACAATAATAATTCTACACAAGCTCATTCCGAATTTTGTCACACAACAGTTCATTTCCAGAACACAACATCTGGCCCAACCTCAATGATCTTGTTGGTCGGGGGTAATCGTTTAAATTGGACGACTCGTTATGACTCGTTATCTTTAATTCGCCGTTTTAATACTTTTAACATTTTCATTTGAAACTCCTAACTCTATCCGCCTTATTTTGACCCATAATGGGACCTAGTGATTCATTAATGCTTCCTTAAAAGATAATTATAGTTTAATTGTTTTTTATATTGTTTTTTTCGCCTTATAAAATTCTCCATCCTGCACAAATCTTGAGTTTGGCCCTATTAAGAAGTTTGTGGTGACTTTTCTTAAGATGCATCGTTGTACATTATATATAAGGTTTTTAGAATAAATTGTAGAGTTATTCATTTTTAAACGTACATTTAAATCCATGTGGGTACATACATACGTTTTAGTTTAATGTTACTCTTATATCTTAATGTCTAAAACATTTTGGATGTGAATCAGAATCCATAAATGAGCCAAAACTCACAGTACACATCGATAAACACAACGATATTTTAACTGGATTACGTGATCAGCATAACATTCCGGTTTAAATATAACGCTACACCACGTAGCTGTACAAATTATTATTGTCTTTAACTAAGTTTTATACACAAATCGACGCATAGAGAAGACAGAATGTTTAATATCAGCTAGATTTTTTGGGACATGCTTAATATTTACAGTTTAGCTGCTTAAACCTCGTTGTAAAAGCATTACAGCATTATTATCTGTGCGAATAGGGAGTAAATCTACAAATAGTTCTTGATAACGATAAATAAACCATTTCTCCCTATATAAAGCGTAACTGCACCGATAAATACAGTCAGTACCATGAAACCATTTACATTTACGGCGTTTAGGAGACGCCCTTATCCAGAGCGACTCACAACTCATACAGCAATTTACAGTTTTTCACGTACAATTCAGGAGTTATGCAATGGTGGGTTAAGGGCCTTGCTTAAGGACCCAACTGTGGCAGCTTGGCAGAGGTGGGATTTGAACCCTGAACCATTTGGTACCTGAAACGCCAGGCCACCGCAGTCCCAGCTGAAATGTAAAAATCATCATGGCTTGTTCTTCGGTTCGCTTTTGGATGATTCGGGGGATTTTTAAGAGCAGATTCATAAACACAACCCCACAAGGTTCTAGCAGGCGTTCCAGGGTTCCAGTTTGGGTCACTGCATGGTAAACTGGTATATACTGGTCTGTTCTGTAACAGCATATTTCATAACGCAGCCCCTTTTTGAACAGGAATTGAGCTTTGTTTAATCTAAAGCTGGAAGGTAGCTGATTTTCTTTAGCTGCCCTTTTTAAAACCGTTCTCTTTACGTTGAGCTTCAACCCGTGGCTGGAACGATATTTATCGACACAAATCCAGTTTAACAGCAGCTAAACGTTGTGCTAGTCAGGCTTAGGCGAGGACACGAATAATAAATGTTGAAATTGCCCCCTTAATACACACACTCTGATAAACAGTATATATAAAGAAATCGTAAAGACGTTCACAATTTTCATTTAAACAATTTTAATTTCATTTATACTGTAGCTATGCTCAGCATTGGGTTCCAATAATATAAATTTATAATCCTTTATAATAAATAAGCATTTTAACTAATTAATTGCTAAATGCTGCTGTTGTTTAGGATTCCCCTTCACATCTGTACTATGATCACGATCCACTGAAGATCTTTAATTATCTTTAGAAATCTTAATATACATAAGACGTACCATTATATAAATGCATAACAAAAACAATCTTAAGACAGCTTACTTGTTTAATAGATAATACACAGCTCACAAACGTAACGGGAGATTTTATAACGAATACAAACAGGATCCCGTAAGATCTGATAAGATAATCTGATCTTGTCCATGCCCCATCACGGGCAGTCTGTTTTGACACTCTTGGGTGACCATACACTCTACTGAACACAATGCGGGGACACTCTGGTCCAGTTTGATGCTTCTGTTGAATTCACCCCCGTGACTATATCACTTAAAAATCAACCATTTTAATTAATTTTGCACCTTTCTTTGACTTTTCATTTGCTCTTCTGATGATCCTGTTTAATGAAATCAAATCGAACACCCCTTTTTAATCACATTTTGAAATATCCCCTCATTTTTGTGAGCCGTTTTTTATTATTAAACCAAACAGACACAGATCCTGTTTCATTCACAAGTCGTATTTTTGTATTCCTGACTCTAATTTGGGTCATTAATTAATGACTCGTGGTCCCGGTGTGTACTGTTAACACTGATTCCATAATGATGCACACACACACACACACACACACACACACAACTTTTGATTAACATAACAGCGTGTGTTTACTCTCCGTAAGGCCTACAGGATCAAAACGATCACGCTCAATGCTCGATATTTCATAAATAACAAACAGAACTCTTAATTCTTCAGCACCGTGCAGATTTTAAGCTTGATAGAAGGCAGCCTCAAGACTCTAAGATAGAAACCCGACAAAAAACCAAGCTGCTCCTTTTTATAAAAGTGTAAAAATGATCCCCAGCTGCGACCCGAACACCAGTCCAGCAGCGGTGCAGGACCCGGACGAGGAGCAGACATGAACCTGACAGCTTATTAGATACATTTGGTAATGAAATGGACTTACGCTGAAAAGTTGAAGAGCTTCTTGTGCTGAACCCCGACGATCTACACTGACATTACCCTGTTCGAGCTCACACACAGGACAGGAAACAGCACTGCCTCGTCTACCTGCATCACTGCTGTGTGACATTCCTCTTATTTTACCTTCTCTACACTTTTCTGAACATCTTCCTCCTCCCACCCAGACCACCTTCTGTGCTTTCTTTACTTTACTTTATCGCTTCAGACCTTCCAGCTCAGCAGCGACTCTCTCGCCTCTCATCTCATCCCAAGATGGACCCCAAATACGTCCTTCTTCACAAATACGGTGCCTATAACTATGTATATGTGACCTTGTGCTCTATGGTAACTAAGTAAATGTACTTTTTATAAATCTGTACTTTCCGTTTTGGATGACATTTCACTTGAACTCCACTCCATTTCAAACAAAGCACGTTTTGTTTTGAACCCTTGACCTGTTGGATTAACAAACATTTGGTAAAAAAGAGCGACATTAGGAGGCTTTTCACCTTAAATGAGATGATTAAGCATAAAGTCTTGTTATAAATATAATAATAGAACTTCAGAAGCCTAATATATCATGGTAGTGTTACTTTGGATGCCATGAAGGTAAAACGCTTTTGTACTTTAGATCTAACGGGAGCAATATTTTATTATTATTTATTATGGGCATAACTACTTTAACTCAGTTCATGCTTTGTGTACTTTGTTCATCTCTGGAATTATTAACTTTACTGCATGTGCTAGTTACAAGTAGCAGTATAGTATATAATTAATTTAAAAAAACAAAAACGTTGGTCAGCCTTTAAGCTTGTTAGGTCTCTGGGTCCTCTGAACATTGGTGAATGTTGATGGAGGTTTAGAAAGCATATATATATATATATATATATATATATTATGTACACTATGCAGAATGATGTTGTAATGAGTGTTTTTTTGGAAAACGTATTAAAATAAAATGTGAAGCTATGTTAGCTGGGTCGTTAAGACCTGTATAAATGCACATTTATACTCGAAGAGCATCTGGAAAGGTGCCAAAACTTCTGCACACAGCACACGTGTGTAAATAAAACACGCTGCCGGGTGAGCTTTGACCGAGCTAATTGTTTCCCTTAGTCTGCCTCTCAAATAAATATTTGCTATTTTTTTATCGTGCACTGCTGATATGCTATTGGATAAATTAGATAATTTTTTATACTTTATACTTATAACAGGCTTTGTGGTCATGAGTTCGTGTTTTCAGCTCGTTAAAGGTGGTTCTTTATGTACAGTAGGTCGATATAGACTGCTCGCAAACATTAGGGGATGTTTTATTTAATAATTTATTGATATTTTTTACACATCTGTTTCACTGCAGAAACTATGAACCTGAGAACCTGAGAAATATTAGGGTTTTTCTGCTCAACGTCAATTCCTGCATTTCACTTTCCAAAAGAATTTGGGACAAAGACGATTTAGATCTATTGATGTCTTGTTTGGTGAAAGAACTAAATAATGATGGGTGATTATAATCCTGATTTGGTACAAACGCAGCATCCAGAATCAATGTTCCTCAAAAAAAGATCGAAAGGGAGGTCATATTAAGCACATAATATCATTAAACGATTCCGATTCTGGAGGAATTTCAGCCCTAAAAAGCCTAAACTGAAAAGGGGTGATCTCTCTGCGCTCCCTCAGTCGTTCATCGATATCTAATAGGAGCACATGGGTAAGGGATTAGTTTATCAAACCTTTATCAAGCTCTACAATCCAGAGTTACATTCATAAATAC
>JAUZSU010123639.1:0-17796 GCA_034780255.1 Parotocinclus maculicauda | reverse complement strand
TCTGTACTTTAGGATTTGGTCCGAATAAGCGGCTGGTCCCATTAACCGGTGGTCCTATTAACCGGAATCGACTGTTTTACTTATGATGGCGGCACAGTGGCTTGGTTTGATCCCAGGTTGAAGCTGTCTGGGTCAACTACTTTAAATGTAAACCCTCCACAGCTCTGTGAGCAGTATTCATCATTCCCATATCTAGTCACTGATTATACTCTGTTGCTGATTCTGTTTCGCAGTGCTGCAAGTTCCATGTGCTATTCTGCAAGCTGTGTGGGCCAGGTTACACCACACATATATAGTGTTCTAGTAGCATTACAAAACATCCAATTTGATGGGGTTTAAGCTAGATGATTTTGGAGGAAAGTCCATAATAGTCACATTCACTCACATTCACTTTTTGCTGATTATGAATTAATTGAATTAAAAGCATTGTATTAATTTAGAAACCAATACAAAATAGAAGTATTTTCATTACTGCCCACATACTTTGACACCCACTGGGTTTTGAACATTTTACAATTGGTTTGATAATTTTTAGGATTTTAGGAATATGATGTTAAAGTATAAATAGTAATGAGTCATTCCGAAAATGCCTTTTACTTGCTGTAACTCTTAAATGTTAAACTTTATCTCCTATATTAGTTTAATCTAAGAACACACAATTAACTCTTCATAATGAGTACTGGTCAATCTCAGGCAACATTTTTTAAGGTTTCTCCCATTACTGTTACTCTGTCCTAAACTCTTTATAAAACTGGGACTATGTTAAGCTAACAGGACTGATTAAAAATTAATATTTGAATGATTAAAATGTATATTTAAAATACATGCACGAGTGCCAACAATGTTGTCATTAAGTGTCAACAATGTAAAAATAAAAATATTTCTGAAAGATTTGAATAATTATATTTAACTGTACAATCTGGTGGTGGAGATCAGCTAATAAAGGCTAACATGTTCCCCAAACATGTTGTGGGGATGCCAATATTCAGTGGAATGGCTCCAATACTGTTTAAGCTGCACAGTCATAGTCAGTTAGAGCCGATATTATATTTAAATCCAGAATATGACAAGGTATACTTAATTATATATTGAGCTAATTAATTGGTAGATAGATGGCTAATCTGTTAGACATTTGCTTACTATTAAGTAAATCAATGAGAATATAATTATATAACTCCCATTTAGTAATTATTACAAATTCATGGTACTAGCCGTTAACAATATTAGCTAACTCAGACATGGTTGCAAACAACACCCTTTTAAACTGCACACCACAGTGTTTAGAATACAAATAACACTATTGATCATAAATCATATCATACATTTGGCATACGGCTAAGTGTATGTGTGTTGTCGGGGGTGGGGTGTGGTGCATGGCTACTGTATTGATCATGCAATGGAATGCGATGGTTTCATTGTCACAGCAGCCAAGCAAAGAACAAAGATGGGACACAAATGAGTACAGAATACATCACTCTTTTAATATCTATCTTTTTCTCCCTGCTCCCCATGCACTTGTCTTTAATTCATGTAATTATTAGCTAATACTCAAACTATAAGCTTTACAGCTCCTCCTAATGTGAAGGCAGTCAGACTCTGTCAGCACTACTATCAGCCACCAGAACAACGGGCGGTACACTTCTAATGAATTATGAATGAAATCTTGAGGGATATCTGTTTTCCCCTCAGGGGACCTTCTCTGCCACTCATCTGAGACTGTGAAGCAACACAGTCACACACACGCCATTCGCCTATATGTAATTTACGCTGAACCAGGATACCACTTTCACTGCTTTATTCTGCAGAGTGTTGCAAATATATGCTGAAGGTTGCTTTGTTTGCTGTCAAACTTTGCATACCAATGCAAAAATGGCCATGTCATCGTAGTCATTGACACATTACTGACTCTATTAGCCTCTGTGTAGTTCTCTCAAATGAGTCCCTCAGCACAGACTTTAACTTAAAATCATCTCTCTTTTTTCCATCTTGTCCTCCCCCTATCCTCTTCACTTGTTCCTTTTTCGCTTGGATCTAGGGCACAGAATGGGTCGATGATATTATACAACCGGAAAAAGGTGAAGTACAGAAAGGATGGCTACTGCTGGAAGAAGAGGAAAGATGGCAAGACAACACGGGAAGACCACATGAAGCTGAAAGTGCAGGGCGTCGAGGTAAGGGTCTTGGCGGCCATGAATGCTTTCTTCCTTACCCTACAAGACCACTTCTCACTGGAAACTTAAGTGGCCCTTTTTTATAAATCATTTCCTCTCTCTCGCTCTCTCTCTCTGACACACACACACACACACACACACAGAATTACATACAGCAGCTCCAAATCCCAACCCTGCCAAAGCACACTGAAAGTAAAAAATACACCTCAGTAGTACAATTTTAGTTTTCCCTGGGTAGCAAACAAAATGGAAGCAATTGTTTGTACCTTATTAAGCTCTGGATGTTACCTTTGCTCCAGAGAGGCTACATTAATCTTCCCCCATGCTGAGAACAACTGCCACCACAGGTAGACTCCCGGCCCCTCTGCTGCTCCAGCATGCCCCAGCCCAGCCCTGCCGCTTGTGTGTAGCACCTATGATTTATCTCTGCACCTTTGCGCTCCCTCTTACACACAAATGCACACAATACCCATTAAACACCCACACATAACAGATGGAAGATCTCATAGCCAGTACAATTTTCTTGTTACTTGATATGTGCTGATCAATTTAAAATTTTACTTGAACATTCTAGATGGCAACAAGACTGTGTTTCATTGGATAGCAAAATTTAGTAATACATTATCTGTTTGAAAACCTAGTGAGCTGCCTATGCAGGCACTGACTAAGTGGGCAGTTGTATGAGTAGACAGCATTCAAACAGACATCCATCCTTATAAGATGGATTATTGGGACACTCTAGTTAGAGAGCAATTGTTATGGCTTGTTCCTGCCCACTGCAAGCGACCAGTGTTTACTTAGCACTACAGATTCTTTTCTTCCCGTCTTCATAGCAATGTTAAGCGTTTTTGCTCTGAGAATTTGAATAACTTATATTTGAAGATTACCTCTCCGCTCATATTGTTCTCATTTGCGTGTGCTGAAGAGTTTGTTGCTTTCTTAAACTTCAGCCAAAGTAGGGTTTTTACTAGGCAGCATTTTTAAGGTATCTAACAGTTTTGACAGTCATCTTGTCAAGAGCACACATGCTATGACATAAAATGCTTTCTATCTACTGGGTACACTAGGTTTTCAGACAGACCCGAAGTTTGATATGCATTTGTGTGTCTTGTATGTGGTGTCTATGACAAAAGTTCACTGATCACACAGTGCCTTCGCCGTAAGGCTGCTGTTCCAGTTTGGGTTTTCCTTAAGTCACGTCAAATGTATTAATGAAGTGCTTTTTACAGCAGAGAATTGTGGCAAAGCAACTTTACAACTACATAGACCCACACCCCTAGCTGAGCAAGTTCGTGACTACAGTACAGTCAAAAAAATGGACATATAAGCTTGTTTGTTCTTTGAAACAGGTAATTGAAATATGTCCATACGATGGCCCTATACAGTATTCTACATTGATATTATCTTCTACATTTTTAAAATTAATTTGCAACATGTATTATGAGTCCTTCAGTGAGCTCAGTGGTATCATTCATAGTTCGTGATACACAGGTCTGCTAATAGTGGAGTGAACTGTGAGTGAACTAAAGTGGAGTGAACTGTTAGTCATAACTATTTTTTTTTTTTAATGAAACATTGTTATATAAAATCAGTATCAGAACTATGAACTGTATACTGTATTCGATTTTATGATGCATGATTTTCTTCTTCCCAGCTGCTGCTGTTAGAGGTCACCACAGCAGATCTGATCAGCATATTAGATCTTCTAAGATTTTACTTAAGATGACCTTTCACCACACCCCTCCCATTTCATTGTGGTTTGGTTTTGGAAACTGAATATAGTGAATTGGTACTCACACTGGGACACTTTAGAGAGACCTATTTACCTAAACTCTTGCATTTAGAATGTGGGAGGCAAGCCGAATACAAGCAGATTTTTTCTGGTTCAGATACTACCACTTATTATCACTATCTGCAGCCAGTATTCACCTGCCTTATATCTGGTTATGTAGGTTAGAGTTTATAGGGTGTGTGGGGTAAAAGCAAAGTTATTTACTTAATAATTGGGACAACAACTCTATTTTAAATAGGAATAACACATTTAGTAACACATTTATCTCTCTTTAAGTGTTCCTTTAAACACACGTTTGGGTAAGTCAGGGTCTCATAGTCTGTATTCATTTTGGAAAGACCTAGTTTGATGTGTATTTTGTATCATTATCTTCTCCATAAATATCCAAGACAGATTAATGCATTTTCACTGGTAGTCTCAGACAGATATGCAGTATATCATTTAATATATAAAATCCAAAGTAACTGCTGAAAAGTCAAAATTAGTAGGTGCAAAGATGCAGCTGAAATAGTGAGAAAGTATCTTGAGTATCTGTTCGTATTTGTTTGGCTAAAGCAGACTTGTGCATTGACAGAAAAACTGTCAGGCACTAAAGATCTATAGAAGACTGAGAGTCATCTCAAGATGTATGTGTGAGAGAGTGGGAGAAATGATGCTATTGAGTTGTTCTTTTTGCCAGTTATTGACTGTGTTGTTCAACTTAAGCATATCCTTACAGTTCCTGTCAGTATGGAAGGACATCTAGGTGTGTTTTCTTCTGCCTCCCTCACAAATATGCAGAAGAGAGTTTGTTTCACTGTACTTAACTAATGGTACACAGCAGAGAACTGAACTGGACTAAAGAAGTGATGATTGGTAACTCCAGTGTTTGGCTAGTGCTTTGGTCAAATTCAACCAGTTATATCAAGTCAATACAATAAAAAAAAAAAACGTTGTTTTTTTTAAATAGGTACATGCATACAGATTTAGGCGGAATAGTGACTTTTAGTTGGTCTATAGTGAAGGCTGTACGTTTCCAGCTTGTTTAAGCTCTGGGGTGTACAGAAAATGGTCCAAAAAAAGGGAAAATATCCAATAAATAGCATTTCTCTGAGGAAAATGCCTTGTTGATTCAGGAGAGCGGACAATGTTCTTGGTTTGAGTTCATGGTATGCAAAAGACCATCTCTGAACACCCAACGTGCAGCAGAAGACACTGAGAAGAATAACCACAGGTTCACCAAAACGGGCAACATAGGGATGGAAAACATTGTCTGGTCTAATGAGTCTCGATTTCTCTTGTTATCTTTGTGTGGGACGGTCAGAATTTGGCATGAATTACATGATACCAGGGATCCATCCTGCCTTATATCAATGGTTCATGCTGCTGCTGGTGGTGTAAAGGTGTGGGGGATATTTTCTTGCCAAACTTTGGATCCCAACATGTGGATGTTTCAAATAAACACACCTTTAAACATTGCAGTGCCCAATTTGAATATCAATGCTTCTTTGTTTGCCACACTGAGAGATAACAATAATTTTATCTGTCTCTAATCTGTCTTTCCTAGGCTTATTTATAGATGCATGCATATACATGCTTTAACCTACAGCATCCTCACTTTCTGGTCCTGTTGGACTTGTTTGCTTTATCTGCAATATGAATGCCCAATTTTGATCGCAGCAGGACAGCGGTTTCAATGTTTTAAATCAGAGGGAGAGGGCATGGTAAAGGAAGGGGTCAGATGCTGGTGTGTGCGTGTTTGTGTGTGGGAGGGAGTATGTATGTCTGTCTGGGTGTTGTGAGGCATTCAGCAATGGTCAGAATGGATGAAGTAGCACAGCTTTGTCCAGTTCTATCTATGCATACAAAGTGGGCTGGCTGTTGATAGTTCAACAATCCATATAAATGACAGCTGCTGGATTTTCCCATATCTGTTCTCTCTTCTTCCTTTCTGCTCTGTCCATTGCTTGACCAAACCTTGGGTATAGCATTTATGCTCCCGGTTGAGCAAAATTGGAAGGGCGACATGTCACAGCATTAGCGTTTAACAGGCCGTGAAATAGCGGCCTACCTTGCTGACGGCTCCCAATCACTCCAGGTGAACTGGAAAGACGGCTAAATAAATGAACGTCCTCTTTCCCTTTCTTCTTCTTCCCGTTTCCCTTAATACGGCAGGGACAACTGAGAAAGACAGGACTGCATGTCCATTACTTCACAGTTCTCTTCCTTAGTGACTGAGTGGCCACTTCCTGCTCTGGCTCTAACTATAGACGCCATATCAGAGAGTCAGCCACCCATGAGACAAAGCCTGGCGTATCTAGTGGCCTCATTTGTATGTCTAATTATTTCTGGATAGGATGCTGCTCACAGGGATAGCTCACATGTCTTTCCTTTACCAGGGTTTTAAGTTGTAAATGTAAACTCTGGAATCAGAGAATATATCTTCTTTAAAATTGCTGAAAATGAGAAAGTTGGAGGTACCATTTTGACATTTTTTGTTCTTGTGTTCTTGAGCCTTCCATGAAAACTGACTAACTCAAATTGCTGACTCAAAAACCAAATTGCGTTCTCTGATCACTAAAACTTTATTTTAGTTTGTGTATTTGCAATATCTACATCCAATTTGCAATATGAACAAATATCTTTGGTGGGCACTTTATCTAACTTTAGGCAGCGAGAGAGAAACAGAGATATTAAAGCTGAAGGTTTATCCCTCACCCCATCTTGATTAGCTGCTAATGCAGGTTGTGCTATTGGACCCCATTCCCTCCCCCAAGCCTCAGTACTTCAGCGCTCTAATAAACTCCCAAACACATATCGATTTCTCTTAAGTGAAGGCGGCATGGCTGGTGAGTTATTTCATTACCCTGTGGTAATTATACAGATTGCAATAAGCTTTCTTATTTAGATGCAGTTGCCTTCTCTTTACCCAGGCAGATACAGCCTGTGAGCTGTGCGGCTCTGCGCCTTCGCTGCCACTCCTCCCCCAAAGCAATCACCCTGTCCTTTTCAGTCCCAACATATTAGATCATGTTAGATCTATCTAATAGCCATATCAACCGTACAACTGCACGACCAGTTGAGCTAATGGAGCAGACCTGCGGCACAGTCCCTTCTCCTTATTGATAATAATGAAGACAGATGTCAAAACGCTTGTTGCTAATGCTGTAATCAAGTAGACTCTATTCTAGGGGTGGGTTAAGATTGCTGTTTGTCTGTAATATCATGTCTGACAGCAGAAGCCCAACCACTACAGTTAACCACATCACATCAGAAAACTTTCTAATTATAAGCATATTCTCTTTGTGATGACATCTTATTTGTAGTTCTTCAGATAATGGTTATTATTTTGTAATATGCCACATGCTGCTGAGAGCATAGTACATCCACATAGAGTACATTGTTGTAGATGCAATTGCCTTAAGCAACAGCTTGTTCAACCAGGTATGAGATAGAGGAGGTAAACTTAGCCAAGGTTTTTGTTAACATGTTGCTTCCTACTGTAGTGTGAAATTACTATTTGGTAAATTACATAAGCACGGCAGTAAACATTTCTTTTGCTCACATTCATTCTGCAAACTTTACAACCTTGCCTTGTCACGAAACGTAGACAGGTATTTGATTAGCTTGAACTTTGCTCCTTATCTAGCTCCCCTTGGACAACTGTAACAGTATTCTGTTATTTGACTTTTTCCCCATATTTCTGTAAGACCAGTGGCATTTAAACTGCACTGCTCTCCTCTTGGGAGTACAGAGGGGCAGCTGAATGGAATCCAAGGATTATCGATGTGATCCATTAAGTATTTCGGCAGGATAGTGGAGTAGTTTGCCATTGAGTTCTCCACCCCTCCCCATTTATCCGGGCTTGAGACCAGCGTGCAGCTGTTTCCAGTTACCTGACTGGGGTGTTTTGCATACAATTAACCCGTCTTAACACGCATGTCTTTGGACTGTGGGAGGAAACCGGAGTACCTGGAGTAAACCCACGAAGACACGGGGAGAACATGCAGACTCCACACAGAAAAGACCCATGTCGCTCCACCCTGGAATTGAACCCGGGACCTTCTTGTTGTGAGGCAAGCTGTGCTACCAACCGAGCCACAGTGTTGCCTAGACGGACATCAAAATGGTCAAATCATGTTTATATTCCTAACCAAACCTGTTACAAAAGTAGGGCTATTATGGAGTTGCCATTCACCAACTGTTGTTATTTCGTTCAAAATCATCTTATAATAGGAATACACAATATTTGACTATTTGACTTGTTGTAATAAATATAATTAATAATGACTATTTAGAAGGCTTGTGTTAGCAAAATAACTACAAGGATTTTGTTAAAGGACTCAGGATTCCTGCCCATTCATTTTACACCCCCCCCCCAAAAAAAAGGTAAAAGTTGGGACAGTATGGAAAATGCAAAAAAAAGACAACAGTAATTTGTGACACTTTCATAAACTTATATGTTGTCTGGGAAACTTAATTTCCAGACACCTTTCATTTCTAACACCTGTATTTAGTCATAACATCAACCCCCTACTAACCCCTCCCACACACACACACACAAAAAAAAAAAACACAAACACAAAAAACTGATTAATCTGACTACAGTGCACTTTTTCCCACTATGTAATGGTCCATCGTAGATGCCTCCTAACCCAGAAAAGTTAAGGCCGCTTCTGGACATGACTGACATAAGCCTTCTTTTTTTGCACAATAAAGTTTCAAGTGGCATTAGTAAATGTAACTCTATATTGTAAATGTATATTAGCTAGAGATGAAGGATGGACATCTTTGCTTATCAAAGACTTTTTTGCATGATAAATCATGATTACAATCACCTGTTGACATCATTGTTTGAAATGACATCATCATTATATTTTTTTTAATTGCCTCTGTTCCAACTTTTTTGATATCTCGGGATCCTTGCCTGCACTTAAAGTCAAAGTAAATGTAACAAGGTTTTTATATGCATTTTCTGCACTGTCCTACATTTTTCTGACTTGGGAATTTATAATCTTACAACTAATTTAAATGTAAGCTGAGTCTATCAGAGAGGTACTGGGATGCATCTTATTGTACTTAATTTGCAGGGGAATAAAGCAAATACACCTTCTTGCTCTGAATAGGCAGCTGCACTAATGTTTGTCTTAATCTACCCATGTATGCCCCATGCATAAAGGAGAAGATACTAATCTATAAGCTCGCCACTCCTTTTCCCAACAGTGACATAGTGAATGTAAATTGATTTAGAAGTTGAACATACTTCATACAAAGTACTAATGTGGCATGGAGTAGATGACTTGTAAAATTGGGTGGCCGTATGAAAGACACTGATTCCCAGCAGATGTGGGCAGGCCTTTTAAAATGCAATTGGACCACACTGCTCTTCCCCCTGTCATCATCCACCTGTTCACTGGAGCTGCACAAAAGCAATTTGAGCAGAGGCAGCATTTAATAGTCCAGCTTCAGGTCAGAGAGAAAAGGATAGTGAGCTACAGACAGATAAACACACGCTCACATAACCTACAGGCAGATGAAGAACATTGTTCACTCTCTCATTCATAGCTCCTTAGTCACTGTGGCCATTCTAGTCCAGACACCAGATATTATACACAGGCATAAAATCACTTATGGTATTATTCATATGTGTGGCAGTGAGTCAATATTGATTACATACAGAGCGTAATGGTTAGGAAATGACTTGCCTGTGATGTATGATTCGTCGTGCTACTTTTGAATTTAGCTTGTCAGGCAGCACAGAGCACTCGCATGCTTGTTCATCAGTCTGCACGATGATGAAATTGCCTTGTACACCACACAAATCTCACGAGGCGCAGTTCAAAGTAGAGGCACTAAGCAGGCAGCTTTATACTGGCTAGAGCAGCCTTTTATATATTTTTCTTACTAAGTCATGTAAAATTCCTTTTTAATTATCTATGTCAAGGCACAGTGGTTGCATTGCATTTTTCAGAGTGTGGAAACGTTTTAAAATATAACCACTGTGTTTGAGATATGTGTATTGTAAGGTTGTAAGCATAATTACAACTATTAGACGATTTGGTTTTAGCCTCTCTCTGTTTTAAATTATTGTATTATTTTATATACACTTAAGCAACACCTGCCAGATCTGTAGCTATATCTGCAGAAGCTGAGAAACTTGCAGTTTTAATAGTTATTTTAGTGCTTTCTTTGTAACTGTGAGTTTGTGCTTTTGTCTGTCTCTTGTAGTGTTGGTAGAATTTCTTTTCTCAGAACCATTCTTCGTACTAGAACTGGTACCATTCGGAACGCAACCTTGGCGTGCCACTTTATCCTTTCGGTTTTATTATGTTAGGAGCCTTATGCTCCGCTCTTTATCCCTTTTCGGTTGTTCTATATTATTTCCCCATTCTTATTATACGACGTGGGATATGTTTATCCTGCATACTTGGGTCCTTAATAAAAGACCACCAAATCTTGTAACACTTACTCCAGTTCTGCCCTTCAAAGTAAATTCAAAGCCTTTCTTCAAGGATTTGGGATTGAGGATTTCCTAGTAGAGATATCTATTAAAAATAATGTTATTAAGAGGACTGGACATACAGGCGAAAGAGAAGGAAAAGCGAGAAACTACAAAAAAAAAACAATATTACTAATAATATTATATTACATGCAAGTGACAAACATATGTGAACCTTTAACTTAACTCTGAGGACTCATTTTAAAATCTATTTTGATATTTATTTTGAATTTTATTACTAATTAAGATTTTATTATTAATTCAAATTATATTAGTTACTTAATTTTGCTGTTACTTTATTATACTTTTGAGTAAATTATTCAATTAACATTTAGGCCACCCATAGAGGATGGGTCCCTTTTTTAACCTTGGTCCTCCCGAGGTTTCTTCCTTTTATTTCAGTGAGTTTTTCCTTGCCACTGCCACCCTAGACTTGCTCAATTTGGGATTTTCCTTTTATGATAATATAAGATTGTAAAGTTGCTTTGAGACAATGCTCCATTGTAAAAAAAAGCTCTCTATAAATAAATTTAAATTAAACCTTTAGGATTAGCAGTTAATTTTAGGGTAAACTTATGTTTTCAATCAGTGGCATGACAATCAAGTGTTAGTGGGTGCCCTTTCAAAGAGCAGGGATATCTCTTTGTCTTATCTTGACAACAAAAAGCTGTTAATGCTTATCAGGCTGAAAAAAAGTTTGGACCACCCACAATTCACAGTCAGGTGATCCACAGTCCAGCTGTGTACAAATAAATGAGATTGAAGACCATTGCAAGCAACCTTCTCTCAAACAATTGTTAAAGTCAGTGTTCATGCATTCACCATTAGAGGAACAATAAACATCACTGACAGGCATGGCAGGGTTGCATTTCAAAAAGATCTTGCTAAAGATCACATAGACAAGCCAAAATGCTATTGAAAATGTAATCTCTGTATGTGGTAGCCTACTGGTTAAATATAGATAGTTCGATCCTTGGTCAAGGCCCTTAACTCACAATTGTTTAGAAAGCAAGAGTGCATAACTTGCTCTGTGTAAAACATCTGTTAAATACTGTAAATGCAAAATAGAATGTTATGGTTTAAATTAAAATCTTATGTCTGGAGAAAGGAAAATACATTTTAGCAAAATAACCTTATCCCATCTATTAGTTCCATCTGCTAGTATCATGGTTTTGCAGCATCTAGGCGAGCGCTATTTGCCATCATTAATGGAAAAAGAATTCTGAATTATACCAGCAAAGTCTAAAGGAAAAAGTTATCACATCTGTCTGAACTGAATATGTGTTATTCAGCAAGACAGCTACATCTGCGCACAATTGTTTAATAGAATGAGTACCAAAGAATGGTAAATCAAGAATAAAGGTAATGTGTTTGAATTACCAAGTCCTGACCTTAATTCGAATACTTTTTGGAATTACTTTAAAAATTCTAAGGGGTCCACAGATGTTCCATCTTTACTGTAGATTCACCTGTATGCAAGGTCACCCGTATATGAGTGGTCATTTTCAGGGCATGGAACATTGTTTACTGATTTGTTATGTCTTTTTGTTTTGTTTGAAAGTCCAAAGCGGCATTATTTGTATATAATAAACCAGAATTAATTTGCAGCTAATGTTTCTATGTTATTTTTAGAAATAATTTACTCAGTTCCTTATCTTCTCTCAAATCAAAGCCCCAAGAGCAAGAAGGTTTAGGAGTTGCTGGTGTCTTATTTCCAGTGATCTACAGGCCCAGTGACGTTTGTGCTTTCATCATCCTTCCCCACTCTGCGTTTTGCTCACCTCTTATCAGCAATCAGCCAACTATTGTGTCAGAGGACAGGCTGTTAAGAAACAGCAATACAGTGAGGGAGGAGAAACTAAAATAAGTAAAGAGAGACAGAATCAAGACTTCAATGAAAAAGTCCAGTACAGATTAATAGTTTGTGTGTGAGAGGCAGGCTAGCTGTGTGTGTGCGTGTGTGGTGTGTGTGTGCGTGTGTGTGTGCGTGTGTGTGCATGTAAGACTGATGCATAGAGCTCCAACTTGACTCAGCCTTGCTGCTGTACATTTCAGCTGTTCATCAATGTTTGAAGATGGGCTCTTTTGAGTGTGAAGCTGTTATCTATGCTGACTCATCAAATGCTCTCAGTTTAACACTGTTTGTTAGCCTGACATGTATTAAGTATTTCTGGTAAATTGGTAGGTTTGTACTTTGAGCCTGTATTAAAACTGTATGGAATATTATATGCTGTGCTGTTCAGGCAGAGAACCATGCATTTTCCATAGCCTGGGTCTCCTTTGCTCCTATTACAATCTCAGTTCTCTGTGTCAATTTGAAGACAGAGCCGGTTTGGAAGAGGGCCAGTGATCTACAGAGGCTCAAGAGACTGCCACTCCTGCTACACACTGCTGGTCAGTTCCCATTAAGAGAGACACACGCCAGGGAATACATCTGTGATCTGTGGCCAGCAGCAGTACACTCAGCTAGTGTTAAAGTGGACACTGGGGTCTTTAAAAGACACATGCTGTGCAACTAAACGAGCAGAATGTAGCCTACACTGCCAGAGAGGCATTATCCTGCCTTTTGTCTTTAAAATGATTTCAATAGGAGTGAAGGACATTCCATGGATGTTTCATGTGTGTGTTTGTGTGTGTGTGTGTGGGTGGGTGAGTGGGTGTGTGTGGGTGTGTGTGATGCGTGCGGGATGCGTGTGCTATCTAAAAGAGTGAAAACCAGCGATAATACTCTGTGCCACTCTGTGTTTAATGGAGCTTAATCCCCAGATTTGACATCCACAGGCCTGGAGTAATGCTCCGTGGCTCCACAAACCCTCCTAGAGCAAAGGGACCGTACATGCACACACACACACACACACACACACACATTTATCGGCATCATATACACATTGTGAAGATCCCCTGTGGTATACATTTATCATCCTGTGATCTGCATCAGGTTGCTTAACTGAATTAAGCAGGAGAGCTAAATTGCTGTCAGTAAGGCTGCTTAAGGGTACTCAAAATTCCTGACCATTGATTGCTTTCAGCCCACTGTTTTAATTAAAGTTGACTTTCATGCATATTTTACTTGTTGGATTTTCTTTACAAATTGGGCTTTCAGCCATGTTGTTTAGTCAGCGTTCTGTAACCTTTTAAAGACGTCTAGCATACTAATTATCAATGCTTTCAACATGGGAAGATATACTTGCCATGCAATTATGATAACACTGTTGTTCAGCAACTGGAAAATATAGAGACAGAACATAAAGTAGCTTAATGTTTGCGTCTAGCAATTTAGCTGTAATCAAGATTTAGTCCGTAAAGACAATATTAAAATGAAATTATAAGTTTTTTTCTATAACATTTGCTACTGAAGCATCTTTTATAAAGTATTTTTTTTACAAATTATCCATACAGTCCTGAAACTAACTGGTATCACATTTAGGCACTGCTTGTGCCTGTGTTCTGTTTTGTCAGGGACTAGTCAGCAGAGCCAATACCAGGACAAGCGGGGACCAAAATATCAGTTTTTTTGTTTAATAATAGCTGGGATGGCAGCATGGTGGCACAGAGATCAGCTTTATAGGTCTTTGCATGTTCTCCCTGTGTCTGGATTCGTTTTCTCTTGTTCTCAGAGACGTGTGTTAGGTCACATGGTCACATAGAGGGACACCATATGGTCCTGGTGGCAGACCTAACGATTTATTGTGCTGTAATTTCCCAGGTTCATGCTATGTGGGTTTTGCAGAGGTGTAACATTTTATGGCAAAGTGGACAGAACTTGTTTATTTGGACTTCAAGGTGTCTTTGTGAGTGAACTGCTGAATGTTTTTGCTGGAGAACTACAGAGTTGTGGTGTTGAGTGTCAGCAGTCCGAACCCATAGGGAAGTGCCCGAGTGAGCTGAGCATGCTGGATACTCACTAACACTAATGTGTCTCCTCTGACTGCCCTGGGCTAACATACAGTATTTTGCAGTAATAGCCTAGGGAATCTGACAGGCCTGGCACACCACTAAATGTAAAGGCACAGGTTAGTCAATGAGAGAAATAGAAAGAAACAGCAGACAAAGGAGAGGCCAGTAAGGTAGCTGACCTTTTCTAGTTGTGGAGCTGTCACTCCAGTTCCACAGCTTTAGTGCATGTATGACGTATGGTGTCCTGTTCCCAGGTGTAGAACGTGCACCAACCCTTTCTCACACATGCACACCAAAAGGAATAGCTACTTAAAACCACTTCATCCTTTAAAGCTTTAAAGGGTAGTAGTGCATTTAAGTGGCTGCTTTTAAGATACCACCTTAAAACCATTTATTGTCATTAAGAACTTTAAGGAGAGTGGTTCAATTGAAATGAAGAAAGCTTCAGTGTGCCCAAGAAAGTCAAGCATGCATCAGGACTGTCTTCTAAAAATTATGCAGCTAGGAGATCGGGTCACCACCAGTGCAGAGCATGCTCAGGAATGGCAAAGGGCATCTGAATGCACAGTGAGATAAAGGCTTTTGGAGGATGGCTTTTGGAGGTGAACAATGCTTTTTCTAGCTGTCACAAAGCAATATTTCCAATTGACTCTGTGAAAAAAACATTTGTCTTGAAATTTTGGGTCCATGGCCAGAAGACTAACCAGATCTCAGTCCCATTGAGAATGTGTTGTCAAAAAAAGAGAGTGAACAAACAAAAATGCAGAAAATGTGAATAACTCCAATCATTAGGCAAGATTCGATGCATTTGTCAGTAAAAAAAAAGAACACATTACACCATATAAACATCTGACAAAAGGCACCAAATGTTAACTGTAGCCATGGCTGTATATAGGATACCTAGGACATTACCTACATTGCCTATGTACTTTACATAATGCACTATATGCCTAAGAAAAAACACTTTTGAGATTCATTGAAAGAAAAATGTGTTATGCAAAATTAAAAATGATTATTTTCTGTACTACATGCAGGGATGAGCTGCAAGACTGTTAAATTGCAGCTATGTATTGTAGAAATGTACAGTAGGTTGAATGTGTAGAAAGATGGGGTGGAGTGAGGAAAGAACATTGGCGTGCACTGAACCACAGGCAGCTAGGCTAAATATCCAGGTTACACAGACTTAGATGTCCTTCATTCGGAACAGCAAATTATGCAGACACCTGCCTGTGTTTAGCTAGGCTAAAGTTTGTGTAAGAGACATAATAAGAGAGGAAGATGGATGGAGGAAGAAAGTTAAGGAGGTGAGGGGAGCAAGAAATGGTGAGCTAATGGCATTTGAATTGACACCCATTGAGCTTCTCTGACATCACCTGAGCCACCGCTGCCGATTTGCACTTTCTGGGTCTTGGTCTTGGGCTATATTTTTTCAATTAAAAGAAATAATTTGATTCTGAGTGCGTTGGTGTCTGAGGGGGTGAGGTGAAAGTGGAAAGCATGATTGATGTGTCTGCTGATGATTGGGGGTGTCACCCCACCGACCAGCTCTCCTTCCCCCACCCCATCATTCTGTCTCCCTTGTCTGGCCTAGGTAGGCTTGTGTCAAAGCTGTCCATCATAAATGTTTACAGCCCTGCTTGACCTCTTTTATCCCTCCCTCTCTCACTTTCGTGACAAGATGTGGTAGCGTAATTACTTTTATGGGCTGTGGAATTCTGCAGTGATTTCAGCAGTCTTAAAATCCAGGCAAATACACTCAATTTGCATAAAGTAACCTTTAATCTTCTGCCTGCTTTATATTTTCTAATGCTTTCTGTGAGGCATGGATTGAGGGTGAAGTGGTTTTAAAGGATGCTTCTCTAGCTGACAGAGATCTGAAATCAGTACAAAAGATCATCTTTTGACATTTATGTCAAACTTATTTGCCTGCATAATTGTCAATCAACACATTAGCACATAACAGGCACTGTTTTTGTAGACAGAGTGCAAACATTAAAATGGTGTAATTAAAATCATATTGACAGTGTGGGGCTTTTGCAGATATTCAGCTCAGTTCAATTACATTTTATTTATATAGAATGTTCAACTTTTTGTTCTACAGAGCAGCTTTACAAAATGTCTAGATACAAACTCAAGCAAGTCTGAGACGAAGGAGCAAGGATTGTTTATTTAATTAAAATAAAGGAAATTGAGTAGTATTTTGTATAAACGGTCAGATATTTTGTAATTTTGTGAATTAAAAGTCTTAAGAGTCTAAAACAGATTTCTGTTGTTGATTTCCGTCTCTTATAGTCTCTGGCCCACATTTTAAAAATCTCCAGTTTGCCAGGAAGGTATTAGGCAGTGCAGGTGGCAGCAGTAAAGCACAGTAATGTAGAAGGATCAGTGTAAGTAGAAGCTGAATAAGAGAGAGATCAAATTTGGAATTGCTTAAAGAATAACAAAACTTTGAACTGGGTGTAAATAATGATCACAGTGAAAGCAGGGAATTCAACAGCTCCAGCTATATCATCATTACAAAAAAGGAGAGCCAGAAGGTGGCAAAGACTTGAGGGTAGCCTGAGGCACCAGCAACCATCTCTTCACTGTCACCAAACAAGTGGCCACATGAGAGACTCTCATGGTCAAAGCTCTCTATGTCCATTTTACAGCATCCTGGTATAGAATTATGGACTCTGGAAACACTAGTGTATCCCGATCCTATACTGTGCGATAATGTAAGTCTAAGTGTTCTATAATGAATGTGCCTAATATCTTAATATATAATAACAAAAATTCCTTTAGGCTACATTGTCTATATACCACTGAATGGTTAATGTCATTCAAAAGAAAGAAAAAAACAGAAACACTCACACTACTCTATCTCATGCGCTCTTTCTCTCATATACCTTTTATATGAGCCTTTTATGTGACAGCACATTGTATTTCCTGTTGTATTTTCTATGCAAGCAGATATTTCAGAGGAGAGCAGTGAACTGAAAAGCACATTTAACTCTGGTGGCTGCGTTGCAAAGATGCTGTTATTCACTCTTCTTCACTTTTATATTAATCATCAAATTAAAACTAATTTGCAACTGTCCCGCAATCCACACACAGTTCTTGCACTACACAGTGCGAATCCAGCACATAGAATTTATCTGAGTGCTTAGATAACCTGCTTATCATGAGCATCTCATTGCTTATAAAGCTGTTAGAATTCCAACGTTGAGGCTGCATGTGCTTAATAAAACTTTCTGCAACAGAAATTGCGCTGTCACATCTGACAGTACAACAGTTATTGTTTCTGAAAATGTAATATACATTGTAAGTACACTGCTCACAAAAATTAGAGGATACAGTTGAATCTGGTTAATCAGACAACATCGGGACATGATTGTTTTATTCCTAATAACCGGCTGGTCTGATTAAACGAACATGCCCTATGTTACAAGACGGGACGTGCTATGTAACATATTAAA
>JAUZSU010123628.1:0-17798 GCA_034780255.1 Parotocinclus maculicauda | reverse complement strand
CTCTCTCTCTCACCCCTTGGTCTCTCTCACCACTTGGTCTCTCTCACCCCTTGGTCTCTCTCACCCCTTGGTCTCTCTCACCCCTTGGTCTCTCTCACCCCTTGGTCTCTCGTTGGTGTAGAAGAAGAAAACAGGTAGACTGACTGATGGTTCGCCCGATTACCTCCGATTACTCCGACAGCTTCCTGCTGCCCCGCCTCTCTGACAGGAGCCACAATATTCCTCTAACCGAACACAAAAAGTGGGCAGAGGAGGAAGGCGCTGCTATGCCATTACACACAAAGTCCTGTGGACCAGCCCAGAAAGCACTGGTGGACAAAAGCTCTGGACTTGCCAGAGCAGCGCGGGCTAAATTGGCCTTCACGTTTTTATTCCGATAACACATCTGGCAGGCTCTTAAGTACGGACAAGAGGACCGGATAGAAATCAATCAGGAGCTCTGAGCCTAGTGTGGAAGTCAGGGCACTGGACTTGGCCCGGGGTTGGGTACGGGTCACTGGGACACACGATTGTTTCAGCAACAGCATAACAACTACAAAAAAAAAAAAAAAAAAGGTTTTTGTCATGATTAACCAGACCACTTCTCAGAAACGCTTCGCATGATCACGTCGCATGTCAAGACACATACCAGAGTAAACATCTAGAGAATGTGTACACACGACATTTTTCTTATTTATCCACGGCGCTCTCGAGGTGAGCTCGGGACATCGGGTCCGTGCGCGTCTGCCAGGCTTAAAAATAGAGCTATCAAAACGGATCTATTCTGCACCGCTTGCAGTTGGTAAGAGAAGCGCTGGCAGAGAGCGCCAGCTTGCAATAATACAATCCGTACAGGGCATCCATGCAAACTTTAACCACCTACGACTACGAGGAGCCCGAGAAACCCGGCCGTCCGGCCCTGAAGCTTCTTTGCTGAACGGTCGCTGGGTTTAAAAGAAGAGGACAAGAGAAAGCAAGGGCGAAGACGGCTGGTGCCCGTTTAGAGACTTCGCCTGGTTTACGCTGATCGTTGAGTAAGAGGACGAAGGACTTTAGGGAGAGAAAAAAAAGATCTGACCGCGTTTTGAGCTTCTGCGTCAAAATACGAGACAAGCAAAACAGCGTGACGAGGCAGTTGGTTAGGGAACGTCAGCGCACCAGGCCTATTCACTGCTGTGGGGGCGCTACTGCGCGTCACGGCCTCCGCCACTCAGGGAGTCCCACCCATTTAGCCACTCGCGGTCTGACTAAAGCACACACACACACACACACACACACTGTCTACAGACTCATGACAATCGACTTTGTTCTGGCACCCTGCGAATTTGCAAGTTCTTAGCAAACGTACGTTCAGTTTCCTCCGGCTCAGACCGAGTGGATCCGTATCAGCATTCCCAACCCCACGTCCCTTGTCCAGTGACGTCCCCACCGGGGCAGTTACACCCGTGTTCGGGATCTCACGGGTTCCTGGTTCAAACAGCGGAGGACCGGAGACAGGAGGCGCCCTTAACCCTCCATCTCTTCCCTCCCAAAAATTCAAGCTCTCTTGGCAATTCAATCGATTACCAGGTTCCCCTTCCTAGCAGCCTCCCACACGGTCTAACATTTATGGGGGCACGCCTGGAAAGAGAACGCTAAACGTTCAGCCACCTCGGAACCACCCTGAATTGGTTTCACTAGGAGGGAAGGGTGAGTGCTTATTGTCACTCCTACACGTTTAAGAACCCCATTCGTCTAAAGATTAAAGGGATCTTTTATCTACAGGAAACATACTGTAGATCCCCCACGGGAAGAGAGTTCTCGCTTAGGTCATTCGTTCCAGATTTAAAGGACATAAACTGAAGGAATCCGTTCCAGCCCCGCACAGGTCCACATCGTGACCTTCTTAGGGACCATACAGACTTATTTCTAATAAATAGGTGTAAACATGACATCTTGGTGCCATTAGGCACTTTGGCACGTCCGCACAGCAGGAACCCTTGAGTTGTAGTTCCTAGAACGCCGTACGAAGGACTTAGGAACCTTTGAGCAACTCGCGTGTGGACACAAGTGCCTTTTTACGGGCAAACGATATTTATAAATATACTCGTGAAAAGAATACTGGATAAATTTGGGAAAACAGGGGAAAAAAAGCGGAGAGGGTGAAGTTGAGGAGGTTCCGGAGCTAATAAAGTTCTTGCAGGAGGTCTAGAGAGGGTAACTCCTCTCCGGAACCGTTCTCTCGAATCCTACGAACTGCAGCCGGTGTGTTCGGGGGTTTGCAGAAAATGCAGGCGGGATTGTTCCCCCCCCAAAAAGCAAGAGTATAAACAAGAACAGAAATATTCAGATACTTTAAACAGACCTTTTGGAATATCAGGACTCCTCTGTGGAACGACCCGGAACTAAAAAGGAGTGCTACGTGGTGCTAATGAGGCATCCGTCAGGACCCGCGGCGTCCCTGTCGCGAAACACAAAAGATCCATTAACCTGACTGACCTTGCACGGCTGCTACCGAGCCCCGCCCGAGAAACAACCGGAGCCGAGCGGCCGGTGCCACGGACGCCCTCCACAAGGCGCAGAAGGACCACGCTTCGGTTTGCGCCCGGCCTTTCAGGCGGACTGTTTCGGAGAGATTTGAATTCATTTCCAATCCAAATCGCCGCTGTGGTGTCGTAAGCAAATTCGTTCGCAAGGGCTCGGACACGAAGCTCGCGGCGTTTCTCCCTCGGCTCCTAGACTGAAAGCCCTTTGATGAGCGGGACGGTTTAAAGGGGAACGCGAATAGTCGCGAATAGCTCCTAGTCTTAAACGTCTCCCGGACAGAGGGAACGGGTCAGGATTTATCAAGCGCAAAGTCACAAATTGTCTCTCCTGTGATTAGAAAACTCCTCGTCCTGAGGAGCTACGGCACACCGAGAGCGTTTTCTCTGGTGGCTAGATTAGGAGGGAGCAAACCCGCGTTTAGGGACGGCCACGTGGCAGGGCTGAGCGGTGGCAGAACTGCGTCAGAGCCTGGCGCGGTCGCTGACGGGAAGATTAGACAGAGGCCAAAGCTGCAGACGAAAACCGCAGGAAAGGAGACACCCCGACCGGATGCTTCCACGTCAACGCCTTTACGAGGCAATTTAGAGGGGTTACCTTTCATCTGACTCTAACCACGCCGCATGGCAAACACCTGTTAGATCGGACCGGGTTCAAATAACGACGCCAATCAGCCGTTTCACGTCTTACGTTTAGGAAAACCTCAGACGGGCCCTGCGAACGCAGGGTTAAAAATCGTAAACAAAAGCAAGCTGTACTTAACGGAAACGTGCAAAAGTTGGTCTGGGTCAGGCTCTACCGATTGCACGGCGGAACACGTGAGCCCTCTGGTGTCCAGAAAACGCGACTGCATCAAATGGCGTAATAAATCAGGGCTCGGTGGAGCGAGAGGTATCTTCCAGTCCTTTAAATGCTTCCGTTTCTTATTTCGGAAACTAGAAGCTATGGCTGGGCAACTCAAGTTTGGCCAGGTTGGCAGGCAAAAGCGGGGACTGTAAGGGACGTCGATTCGGGGCTTCCTTTGTCACCAATAACCACCCAATTCCTAAAAAACGGAGGTAAAAAGGCGAACGTTTTAGCTTTACTTTGCACCACACAGAAGCCACCCTCTCCCAAGATGCCCAACAGCTGGCCCAGGGGTGCCGGGTGCCGACCTCTGACCGCTTCACCTTAAAACACACAAGGCAAAGTGTCTTCTCCCTGCTCGCCTTTCAGAAGAATCAACAGTCCCCAGGCTACTGGGTCTACAGCTCGAATTTGGGTGAGTGGTCCAAAAGCTTTGCTTCCTACAAAGATCAAAGCTGTTCCTGCGTACCCAGACATGCTGGGGGGAGCGAAAGAACATCAGGCTGCACGGCAAACAGCAGCTGCTCCCGAAGGGAAAGTTACCTGCCCCCAACGTGCTGCACGGGCCCACCTTCCCCCAGTTCTGAGTGCAGGCTTTACCTCCACCTCCACCTCCACAGACGTGTTCAAAATAAGAAAGGCATCTCGAAACCATGGCAAGCCTCCCGCTCGTGGCTAAGGAGCTTAACTTAAAGGAACGGGAGCCTAAAATCTGGTTTCATGGTTTCATGAGGCTGGGAAGGAACCACTGTGTGGGTTTAACGCATTCGATGGGGCACAGCAATATGGCTTGTTGTGATTTGGTTTGTTTGGAGAGAGGTTTGTCCAAGTTGATGACCCCTGCCCTGTGCTTTCGATCCCGCAAAGGTGTGTGTGTGTGTATTTGGGGACGAGGCAGTCAGATAAGTGGCAAGTGGATTTATTTGGATCCAGCCTGGAGAGTAAAACCTCGGACCCAACCATGCAAAAAATTATAAATAAATAAAAAGTTCTCTGTCTGGGAGAAGTGACTGCACAGCAGGACACCAGGCAACGACTAAAATTAATGGTAACGAATAATTTTTAGGATGCAGAACGGATCATAAATGGCACAGTATCTTACAGCAATGGTCAAAAGTCTTAGGCCACGCTTGGGTTAGATCTAGCGTTTTAGGACTGGTGTTATGACACCAGTGAGCTGGACGAGGGAACGTTCAGATTTATGTTGTGTTTGTTTGTCCCTAAGGTTAACCGTTTTGGGGTCTTTCCCAAACAGAACGTGGCCAGCCGAGCTGCCAAAAGAACCACAGACCCTCCAAACACCCGTCTCTGTCCCAAGCAGGGACTCCGGTCCCAGTCAAAATCATTTGTTCCTGGTGACACTTTTCAGGAACCCGATCTGACCGAGAACCGGAACCGGAGCGGCGTTATAGGCTGATTATTTTAACTCGTGGTCGTTCGGAGCCGTGCAGGAGCAGACGGTCCGATTAGAGAAGCAAGGACAAGGTTGGGGAGTCTCAAACGAAAGATAGGGAGCTTTTGTTTTAAACGGCACAACGATGTACCAAACCAAAACAGGTTTTTAAAAATTTGCCATTATTATATGCTTTGATTAAACATTTTTTTATGCTTTTTCCACAGTTCAGGACTAAAAAAATCCCCCACCGACACGGCCGAAAACGAGCACGAAACAGATGAATCCTCGCCATCGGAACGACGTCCACGGCAGGGCTCGAAATGCCAATTAAAAAACGCGAGCCATTTGTTTTCTAGGCGTGACTCTGGGTGCAACCGAGCCGGTCCTCCTAAATCATCGGCTGCCTCGGCGAGCAGGCTCCAGATTAAATTACCTGCTCGTTCTTTTGTTTCACCTCCAGTGATCCTGTTGGCACATCCTGAACGGAGAGGTGGGGGAGAAAAAACACAACAAAAAATAATAACCAGCTCAACGCTGCAGCTCGGGGCCAAAAAATAAGCGTTACACTTTCAAAAAGGCCGGTTTGCGCCGCCTGGTAATCTATTCCGAACTTAAGGTCGAATCGTTTCGAGATTATGAAGCCCGAGAGGCAGGGGGACGCACACGCCGTCCGCCCTACGTCAGGAGGGAGCGGAAACGCGGGGGGTGATCTGACTAATACGGCATTAAGTCCTAAAACGTACCGTGCCGCTCCCGTGAGAGCTACCCCTGGACGTGCAGGACTAACGCTCAGGACGATGAGATCTAGGCGGGGGGGGGCGACCACTTATCAATAATTTAGCAGGTCCTTAAGACAGGACGGGCTTCGCGTGCTTCTGGTTACGATGCCACTCGTCATTTCCCGGGAGAATGCTGGGAATCTGCCTCCAAAAACGTTCCTAATTACAGGATCAGAGAAACCGAGGGGTCGATTCGAGCCCAGGGCGCTCCCAGTATTCTGCCGGACGGTCTGAGCATCCGATATCTATCCTATAATGTACACGTTTAATTACAATTTAGGCGACACGTGGTCAGCTGTGCGGAGTAGTTTTGAGTTTAATAAAGATATTCAAGCTTGCAGTATCGGTATCGGGCATTAAAATAAGGTATCGAGCCAGCCCTAGTTTTTTTTGTACGGGTACCACTTTTGAGAAGGATTCCGTGGGTGAAAAGGGGCAGATATTCTAAAGCTCACAAACACTGGAATGAAGATCGGTGAAGAAAAGGGTAAAGAACAAGAACAGACCTAAAAGGTGGCCTCAGACTTTTGCACGGGGTGAGATCGGAGGATTGAACTTGACCCAGTTTGAAAGTGTGTGCATGGCATTTAAACGGCGTCTTCAATTCAAAGTGCAAAGTCGGCAAAACACGAGCACACGACGGCATTTGACCAAGGAACAGTTTGTTTGTTTTGCTCTTTATGCCATGCCAACCTGACGCCTATAATCAGGGCAGGATCCCAACTGGGAAACCAGGAAAAGGCCTTCACAAGGGCCTGGTTAAAGCTCGAGTGGGACCTTCGCTCGCAGAGGGCGGTGATTCCTGCTACCCGCGGATTAAAACAACAAAAAAAGTAACCTTTTTACTCTACGAGACACTTTCTGTAACCATCCCTGCTCCCTCCATTAAAGATACCCAGTTGACCCGTTTTAGTGCCCAACTTGGGCTCCCCCAGACATCACTGTACTCAAACCAGTGTACAGTAGGTTCTCACAGTAGATGTGTTTACATTTACAGCATTTAGCAGACACCCTTATCCAGAGCGACTTACAATTCATACAGTCTTACAATCCAAGCGATTGTGGGATAAGGACCCAACTGTGGCACCTTGGCAGAGGTGGGATTTGAACCCTGGACCTTCTGGTACCTTAACCGCTTGGCTACAACAGTCCCACAACAATGTGTTGAATGTGGGAGGCCTGAGTCTCTTTACCTTTGGACAAATAGAAGCAGATCTAATAAAAAACAAGGATTATTCCCAGTTCCAATTCAATTCACTTTGCATTGATATATAAACAAGTGTAACAATTGAATTATATTTGTCCCTAATGAGCAAGCAATGAGTAATGGCGACAGTGGCAAGGAAAAACTCCCTGAGATTAAGAAAGAAACCTTGAGAGGAACCGGACTCAGAAGGGAAACCCATCCTCTTTTTAATCATAATTAACATTAACATTATTTCAGGTGTAGTCAGTGAAGGTCTGGTCACCATTTCTAATATTTGGAGTTAGACAACATTTGGTGGAGTTCTTGTCACACCAACGTCTCAGGATCTAAATAGCTTATAGTCAGTGAAAGTCCAACAGCAGGGAAATGTCAACAGTCCATCGCCTAGAGCATAATACGGTTGGATGATGCAACAAGACAATGATCCAAAACACACAGACCTTAATAGTCCAGACTTTAACCCAACTGAGAAGCTGTGGCCTGAGGAGCTGTTCTCGAAAGAAAGGTCTAAAATTCTCTTTATCAATGTGCAAGTCTGAGTAGTAGCTACAGGAAAAGTTTCAGGCAGAACCAAAGAGCATAGGGAACAGGATGGTGGGAGATGATCTGGGGAGGGAGTTTAAGAGAGCAGATGTAAAGGGGTCAAGGAGAAACAGCAGCTATTCCTGAGAAGCATATTGATGACCATTAAAGCTGTGATGAATAAGAGAAATAAGAGAAAGGGCCTTTTCACACACTGCTAATCACACTAACTAACACACACACACACACACACACACACACACACACACACACACACACACACTTACAGTTTATTTTAGGTTATATTCCACTCATTCAAGTTTAGTGGTCACTGCACGTTGTAGTTCTACAATTACAGACTGTAGTCCATCTGTTTTTCTACATACTTTGTTTGTCCCCTTTACTTTGTCTCTCTTATGGTCAGGACCCCCACATGACCTGCTCAGATCAGGTACCATTTAGGTGGTAGATCATTCTCATCACTGCACTGACAGGACACGGTGGTGTGTTACTGTGGTTTCATTTGGAACCACCTCAGTGTCGCAGTATAAGGTGAATGACTCTAATAAAGTGGACAGTGAGTAAACAACTCCAGCAGCACTGCTGTGTCTGATCCAATCGCACCAGCATAACACACCACCAGCAGTGGTGACCAAGTGTCAGGGTCAGTTCTGAGAATGATCCACCACTGAAATCGTTCCTGCTGGGTGCTGGCCATGTGGGGGTCCTGACCATTAGAGAAACACTCTAGATGGACTACAGTCTGTAACTGTAAAAACACAACGTGCAGTGACCACTCAATGTTAAAGAACAAGCCAAATACAGCCTGAAAAATATAAGTACTCTACATGCGCTAGTGCTGCTCTGTGTTTGGGTCATCTGCCCATTGTGTAAGAGAGGAAATGTGGAACAGTGAAGTCACACACCACTAATGTGCATTTAAGTGTGCATGTGTGTGTGGGAAGTGGATGATCTTTTTGACCTCTTCCTGGCTGATGACCACTCTGCTTTTAGAGGTGTTTGTGTGTGCGTTCGAACACGGCGTCTGATAATGCTTCCAATTTGGCTGTCACACTATCTCACAAACCTGATTTTAGACATACCTACAACACACACACACACACACACACACACAGACACAGGTTATCTTATATCGAGGAGGCCAGGAAGCATCTTTGTTGTAACTTCCTCATGGGAAGAGGGTGTTGGAAGGAAAGAAATAGAGTAAGGGAAGAGTATGACTGGTAGTTAATAGTAGCACTATAGCTAATATGCAATACCTAATCAGTAAATCCCACAATCCTCGGTTTATACAGCATAAGACATAAATGAAACACTACTACACTCACTGACACTTAAACATGCCGTGTAGACCAACAGGTTACCTTATTATGTGATATTTAGTCCACGCAGTCTCTCAAAACACACCGTATGATCTGCAGGACAATATGGCGGACAGCATGTCAAACACCCTAAACATAAATATAAGTATTATTAGGAACGTCACAAAACTCATTTATTGCGATTCGTGCCTGTTTTGCAGTAAGCCTGACTAATCGTGGAACTTATTAAGGTTGCGTAAACTACATTGAAAAGTATTTTTAAAATACTATAAACCTTAGTATTAAAAGCGTACTGACTTGACTCCATGTTTGATGCGATAGAATGACATTGATAAGAAAGTCTGCTTTCCCTCTAGTGGACGAATAGTGAATTGCTATTAATTCTATTATAAATTAGCTTAAACAATATAGCTAAATTATTATTTTCCTTTGGATTTAAGTAAGAAACAAATTATGAAACACAGTTTTTCTCTAGCGCTAGCCTAAAGGCTAAAGAAGCTACCTTAAGACATGAATCTGTTAAGATAGCCATTTAGTTTGGATTCTGAGACAGTGCAGCAGCGCCAGCACGTGGCAAGCAATAACACAGTACCCAATATTGGGGGAACGCTCACTCTCCTTGTACGGTACTATTGCAAAAGTATATGACCCCTTGTATTCATTCATTCATTTTCTTTTCCGCTTAATCCTTGGTCAGGATCACAGGATAGCTGGCAACACATGGGACAAGGCCAAGCTAATTCTTTAGCTTTAATTTTCTATAAACTATTAAATAGCTACACCTGGTTTGTTGGATTGTGGAAGTACTCTATTGACCAGAAGGTCCAAGTTTCAATGCAGTGAAGCCCATGATGTGCAGTTATTGTTTAACCATGTGCATAGCAGAGTTCATCAGATATCTTCAAACTAGACTTTGCATTAAGGCTCGGCTGCACACCTGGAATGTTGCCGTTGGATTGCATGTTTTTTTTTTTGTCTGAGCAACAAGAATTGAAAGGTCTGATTTCAAAGGTTTATGTTATCTGATCAGTTTTTGTAGTCTTTTGTAATCCTGTCTGGGAACGGGACACGGAGGAGGAATCGACCAGGATGTTTGGATCTCTTGTTTAGTTGTTTAAATTGTGTACTTTAAATAATAGGGTACTTCGTTTACACATGATATTCCCATTCAATCTGGTATATTATTTTAATGTCAATCACATAAAGGCATTTCTGGGACATTTCTGGGAAGGGATACATTAAGCCATACAAGAAATTCTTAATACAGTTCACAATGTGCACTAACTTATATTTGCTTCTTGGAACAATCCTTGAAATTAATTTGGTTTTTATAGTAAAAAAAGTGTATTTACTTCTTTGGTCTGCTCCCCAGGTCCTACTTCTGAATCTGTGGCTGTCCCATGTAGCATTGTTAGTCCCTTTTGACCCAAACCAAAAGACAGAAGGGTTTGTACCTTTTATTTATTTTATCGCCCATATTATTTGGCTGTATAATTATGCTTTTATTGGCTTACTGCTGTCCCACAATCTGTTCGTTTATTGTGAGTTTATTGTGAGTTTATTTCGTTTATTTAAGTGACTGCACCTATGTGCCGATGTTTGTTACCTGAACAGATCTTTTTTTGAAACACTCATAGATATTTCAAGGACCCTACTTGATATGAACTATCCTTTTGTTTTGTGTGTTTATACCTTGTGTGGTTGCCACTTGTTCCACTGATCATCTTTACTGCTGATACATGTTTGACCTTTCTCCACTGTAAGACCTGAGATGTCTCTCCACAAAACATTAAGTCATGTTCGATTTTTTTGTGGCTCGTTCTACAGTTCTGACACCAGTTATTCAGTGTTTTTGGACCTCTGTTGGTTGCATCATGCTGTTTTGAAAAATAACATATCATTGCTAATAGTCAGGCTTCATAGTTTCAGATGCTCTACACCAGACATCTGGTCAGTCCAGTCAGTTGTTAAGTATATTTATGTAACAGTTTGTTGACAGACATGGTCTATGTTGTCAATCTGCCATTAGCTTGTTAGCCTGATGTATCTATAGTAGGTTCCCCAAAACATTTCTCGCCCTCAATGATTCCATTCAGCCAACAGACTCAACCACATCAGTTACCAATTTACAGAAATATAGCTTTTATGATAAATAATTATGTGATATTAGAAGCTATGGGGGGCCGTTTGTAAAGCCATAGACTCTTAAAATAAAAGCAGTGTTTTTGTGACATTTAGCATTAACAGTAAAAATATGTCAACATTCACCACTGCCGTCGAACTTTTATTTTGCTACTTCCTGTGCACTGCAGCGCTAATTTGCATATTGGCTAAATATTTAGCTCCACCTAGAACGTTTAGTTTTAGATTAAATATTTATATTCAATATGTAATAAACATTTAAGTTTATTTTTTCCCATGTAGATACAGTATATATTGAACACGCAGATGTAACATTTCGATTTAGATTAAATATTTAAATCGTACACATTTCATATTACGTTTTAGATTTAACATTTAGATTTAGATTAAATATGCATGGCTTTATTTATATTGATCATTTAAACTAAATATTTACCATTTATATATAAAATCAAGTATTTATCGGAAATATTTTTAGGTAGATTCATATATCATTTAAATTGTAATTGAAATTCATTTAAATTTAAATGTATCCTTTATATTTTCTTAGCCACTTTACAACGGGCAGTGATAAAGGTTGAAAATGTTTTACTGTTAATGCTAAAAATCACAAAAACAGTTATTTTGCTGTTATTTTAAGAGTGTGCTGCTTTACTAACGGCAACCATTTATTCATTCATTCATTATCTTCTGCTTAATCCACACGGGGTCTCGGGCCAGGCGGTGCCCACCCAGAAACTCTGGGCACAAAGACAGGAACAACCCCAGACGGAGTGCCAATCCATCGTAGGGCACACACACACAGTCACACACTAAGGGCCACTTTAAAAACACCAATTAACCTAATCCGCATGTCTTTTGGACTGTAGGAGGAAACCGGAGTAAACCTATGCAGACACGGTGACACGCAGACTCCACACAGAAAGGAGCCAGGTCGCTCCACCCTGGGATTGAACCCGGACCTTCTTGCTGTGGGGCAGCGACCGAGCCACCGTGCTCTAACGGCACCCAGTGATCCCAAATGATAAGGAAGCTATGAGGTAATTATACAACCATAGAAATGTCAGAAAACTCTGCAATATTAATCACATAATATTGTTTGACTGTGAAAATTAATTACATAATTTAGCAGATAATCTTATCAAGAGAGACTTACAAGTCATCTTACAACCCTGGACCTTTTGACCCATAATCCAGTACCTTAACCACTAGGCCACCACAGTTGTAGCAAATTTAAATCACCTCTCTAAATGTAATTACAGGACCGAGCCTATGGAATCAAATAAAACTCACCTGTGATAGTAACTGTGATCTGGTCGCTTTAAAGCCGAGCACGTTTTTCAGGTAGTATTTCCATTATTGCATTCGCATGTTGTAAACAGTCTGAGAAATCTCATTTCTGCTTTTTGCTGCAGCAGCACAAGACAAAACATAAGAGACACACACCAGTAATGACCCCAAAAAAAGTCACACAGACAATTATCATAATTGTTTTTTTATTATTTTCGTAGCTAATTCACAACAAGCGTTTCACTGAAATTAAACATTTTCATATTTCTGATATCATCGTTGCGTTAAACCTCTCTCTGTAAGATAAATCATTTGAAATAGAATTCTCTGTAAAGTTTATAATGATTCTTTCTTTAAATAAAAATCAATATTTCATTTTATGGACTGCAATAATAATAATAATAATAATAATAATAATAATAATAATACTATTACTAATAATAATTTTATGAAGATACAAAGAGAAATAAGTTTGCTTCTATGAAATAAATTTTAAACTTAATTTGTTTTATATAGAATAAAAGTGTATATTTCTCTTGATAACACATTGCATTTCGTGTGTGTGTGTGTATTTAGGAACAATATGTTTGATATAGTTGTGTATGATACTTGTCCGATAAATAACTTTATTATGGGCCATGTGTTTATAAAGAGTGTGTGTGTGTGTGTGTGTGTGTGTGTGTGTGTGTGTGTGTGTTTAATTATTCCATGATTGCCCGCAGCCCCTTTTTTAAATAAAGTGACAGAAATGCATCCCTCCATTCACACTGAACAATCCAGCAAACATGTAAATATAAATAAACAATTAAACCCAATGACAGAGAAACAAATATAGAAAATCTTTAAATAAGAATCATTATAATAAATGCCACCATGAACTGCCACGGTACTCAGAACACACACTTCAAATATCCAGTGTAAATATAAAAACGCAAAAAAAAATAAAAAAAAACAAAAGAAAAATGGTTGTGTCATAATTATCATTCGAGCCTTCTCATTAAGTGCAAATCTGATTAATTAACATACAGCCCAGTCCCTATCTCTCTCTCTCTCTCACACACACAACATATTTAAATTATTAAAATAAATATATGTAGAACAATGCTATAGGAGTGTTTGTTAAGAGCTCTGTCCATGCTAACTTAGCTAACCAGAGCCCGTTTCAGTTCATATTTGGCCTTGTTTCTGTGTTGCTTCTTCTCCACTCACCTGTTCAGAAACAGATTTGCATTTTATTTAGCAGATTTGCGTGTTATTTAGCAGACGCCCTTATCCGGAGCGACTTACAATTGACACAATCTTACAGTCCAAGCAATCGTGGGTTAAGTGCCCTGCTCAAGGACCCAACAGTGGCAGCTTGATAGAGGTGGGATTTGAACTCTGGACCATTGAACTTCTGGTCCATAATCTTGTCTTACCCACTAAGCCACCACAGTTCCAGATTTAAAGTCAGAGCTTATTTAATAGAGGTAATATATACCATTATGAGTGATGGCTACCATTAAGTTGTCATGCTGGACTGTGGTAGGATGGGTAAGATCAATTACAATCCTGTTTTTTTTTATAGTAACAGACTCGCAAACGTTAGTACAGAACGAACACTAACGGATGTCACAAAGTGTGTAGTGATACAAGAATACACACTGTGAAACATCCAGTGTCTGACAAAGCTGCTAAAGCTGTTGGAAAATAGCTCTCACACACACACCAAGCAAATTCTGTGTGTGTAAACCATAAATCGACCAAACTACCAATGGCAGAACCATTACAAATATGAACATCTAAGGTTTGAACCCCGGACCTTTTTACATGTTGTAGTGAACCACGTGCATCCTATCATGACTATAATTTACCATCGTTGATTGGTTACGTCCAGCATCACGATCTCAAACCGATTTCTTTTCTAAAAGAAAAAAAATAATTTTTATGGCCTTTACGCACCAGATCTGAATAGAACAGATCACCTTTGGGATCATATTGGGATATAGTCAGCATCAATGTGCAGCTGACAAATTTTACCCGATGCAGTGTCAACAACCAGAATCTCTAGGCAATATTTCCAGCACCTAGTTAGTAATACTTATACTAATACTAATACTAATTAGTATGACAGGATAGCTGAAGCACATTTCCTCATTCACTGAACTTCCTTTGAGCTCCTATAGGCTTAAGAATGTGAAACTCAGTTCCCACCCTGACAAAGTTCCAGATGAAGGAGGCTCCTCACTTACTCCAGGTGTGTATTCTCATTACTAGATCCTGTCTGGATCAAAAAGGTTGGTGCCTAGTGAAACTGGCTTACATGACTTTGAGTTTCAGACCAGGCTCTGTAGATGGTCATAAATTTCACTTCACATTTTGTAAGCTAAAAGCAAAAGCAGAGCATCCTTTTTATCTTGTGCTGGTCACATTGGGAGCTTACACTGGGCACACTAAGAGCTATACTCTTGGCAAATCTGTAGTGACCTGCAGTGACTGGTGCCCCATTCAGGGTTCACTCAGAATTTTCTACTTCTGATCCTGGCCAGGATGCTGGGGTTGAAACGTGATAGAAAGCAAGTCCCAAAATTCTTGGTTTGCAGGCGAATGTGTATGCTGGATGGCACCAATTCATTACTCGGTGCTCTAAAGGACAGGCTGCAGTGAAGAGAGGGCAACATGACCCTTTTCAACCTCCCTCCTTTCGGACACGGCCAATTATTTATCTGTAGCTGCATCTGGCAGCTTCATTGGGATGCCATGTTGATCATATTACAGTCCTAAGATGCTTGATCAGGAACAATCTTTTTGGAAGGCCAGCATCCAAGAATCCACCACCAGGTGAAAAGGCTAAGATATGGTATTGGAATGAAGATTGGTGGAAAAGAGAATTATGGAGCAAAAAAATCCAAGTTTTAAATATTTGGGTCCACATGTCAACAATATGCTATAGATAATCATTCGAATATTGCTAAAACAACAAATCTAATGGTGGCCTAAAAATGTTGTACTGGACTGTATATAGTAAAATGGTTACTTGGGTTGGAACATGTGCACAGTCATGAGACAGTCACAATTTTGAGGTAAAACTTGGTATGCACACTGATACTGAATTTCCAGGAATTGACAGGTTATTCAGAATAACTCTAGGAGTAACCATCAAGTCTTATGAAACTCAAACCAATGTCACTGCAGGGACATCACGTCCCAGTGTGCTCCCTAAACTGTTCTGTCATAATGACTTTCGGAGAAAAACCTTGATGTTGCACTTTTGAAGTAAGCTTTATTTATGATGAACACAATGTGTTCTTATGTCTCGGGTTTTAGCACATTAAGCCACATCGTACTAAACTGCTCACAAAAACGAGGGGGTAATTCAAAATGTATAAGAAGCATTTAAAATAAAGAAGCATTTGCTTTTATTTACTTAAACAAGATTCTCAGAAAAGTCAAACTGTGCATGTCAAACTGGACCAGAGTGCCCCCACAAAACCAAAACACACTGACAGTGATGGGGCATGAACAGGATCAGATTATCCAGCAGTTCTTGTGGAATCCTCTTCATATTCATTTTGAAAAATCCCCCATTTTTTCTGAGCAGTGTATTGTCTAATAGCGTTGATTAAAATGAATTATTCCGCCTCCTTTCAGTAAAAATAACCCTTTTATTTTTTACTGAAAATCCGGTTTCAGGACCGCTTAGTTCTTTGGGCCATAGATTTTGTTGTGAGAAGGTTGGTGTGTTTGATGATTGTGTTTGGAAATTAAGTCAGGCTCAGTTTATAACATATCAGAAAGTCATTTTTTGGGTGATCAAAAACCGCTGCTAAATGCAAACTATGATAAAAGTGTAGTTGAGTACTTAAAAAATGAATAATGAATAGTTGAGTATCCCTAACTAACACACACACACACACACACACACACACAAAATCAATCAATCACAGCGGGACACTAACGGACCCAACGCATATCTCTGGAATGTGGGAGGAAATTCCCACCCAGGTCTCTGGGACGGTGAGGTGACTGTGTAACCACTGCACCACAAAGTACAATTACTAAGGCCAGACTTTTTTATTGCTTGTTTCGCAGATCCTCCGACAATCACATTTGAATAAATTTTTTTTTTTTTTTTTTCGGTATTTCTCAGATCTGCCGCAGAACCAATGGTTGAAATTTTCGAAAAAAAAAAAAAAAAAAATTATTTTTTATCTTTTTCCACCCTCCGATGGAGAGCCAACCGTTTTTTTCTGTTCATTTTATTTTTTTCCAGATTCACTTTAATTTAATTGTAGGTAAGATACATTTTATTTTAATGTATTAAATGTATTTTTATTTCTTCCTCCTTCCTTGTATTGATTCCACATAGTCCACGAGAAATTGGAAAAAAAATTAAAATAAAGATTTATTTTAAATTTTTTCCTCCCTCCTCAGTAGATTCTTAAGTAGGGACTTCAGAGGAACAAGCAATTAAAAAAGTCTGACCTAATATACTCATTTATTGAATAAGTATATTTAGGGTACTAGTTTAATCAATTGGCATTCTAGTTAGTAGGGCGGTATGAAGTTTGAGGCACTGTGGCCTAGATGTTTCTAAACCACAAAAACACATTCATCTTTAGTGGTTGGTGACTGAAGACGTAGGTTCACCCCTGACCTTCTGAAGTACCTGTTCCACTATTTAAAGGCTTCTGAAGCCTGTGAAAAAAAGTCCATAATCCAGAATGCATTGTGAAAATGTGAATTCTGAAGGCCTGTGATCAGGTTTTGGAATAATCTTTCATATCTATGAATGATTTCTGCTCGAACCATGGCTCCAGATAACCAATTAGTCCCACCCACCCAGTCCCCCCACATACTACTGTGCAAAAGTCTTAGGCCACATTACATTATATAGTCCATTGTTTTCACAATGGCATACTATGGTATAATAATCATATACAGTCTCTTTATAATAATACAACCAAAAATACATGTATTCAGGACAAAAATGGAAATAAAACCCTGAAAAACAGCATCTGGCAACTTCAGCATCTGGCAACTTCATCGAAATGCCAGGTTGACTGTACAGTCAAAAGAAGCTTGATCAGGAATAGTGTATTGGAGGGTAGCAGCCACTTTTTGGGAGGGGAAAATCCATGGTAAGGCTCAAAAGATTGGAATGTAAATCAGTGAAAAAATGTATTTTTATGAGTGATGCATACAAGTTTTGAAATTTTCGGGCCCCAGTGTTCGACCACATGTTACATATGGTCATTATAGCATTGGTAAAACATCTGATCTAATGGTGGCAGAAGACTTTTGCACAATATTATATTAACGCATGTGGCAAACCAAGAAAATAGAAACAAAAGGATGAGCATTTGTGAGCTCAGAAGCAAAGTTCGCTGCATACATTCTGCTACTGCACATCAAGAGCAGTTCTGAAGCATGATGCTCTATCCTCTTTAACACTACCCGTGTGTGTGTGTGTGTGTGTGTGTGTGTGTGAGAGAGAGAGAGAGAGAGAGACAGACAGACTACAAAAGCTCTCCTTATGCACATGCTTCCGATGGTTCACGTGAAACAGAGTCAAAAATAAAAGTAATGAACTTCATTAGCAGTGTGAGAGAGAAAAAGTTCATAACAAGCTCCTTATACTTATTATAAAACCTCTGAAGTAAAAAAAATGTGGATAAGAGAGAGAAAGGGCGAGACACAGAGAGAGAGACAGACAGAGAGAGAGAGAGAGAGAGAGAGAGAGAGAGAGAGAGAGAGAGAGACAGAGAGAGAGAGAGAGAGAGAGAGAGAGA
>JAUZSU010123617.1:0-17798 GCA_034780255.1 Parotocinclus maculicauda | reverse complement strand
ATCTACACAAAATTGGCGGCAAAGGGGGCAAGCGAACCAAGATAACAGGGTGCCAACACACACACACACACACACACACACACACACACACACACACACACACACACCTACCTAATTTAACCAATGAGTAACTAGAAGAAAACCCAAGCAGACACAGGAGAACATCAACTCCACATAGATGAAGTAAAGGAGCAAGAATTAGACTGGACAGAACATGGCTATTATACGCGTAACAATACTAGTTAAGAGTTGCTTCAATCTAAAGGCTACTAGAATCCCCCACTAATTAATTTTTTAGAATATTTTAAGAAAGCAAAATTACTTATGACAATGACTATTTTTTAAAAGACTACTTAGGTCAGGGGGTTTTGATTCCAGCCAAGCAGGAACTACACCTGATGGAACTAACCAGTAGTTTGAAGACAGAGACCACTTGATTAAGCATGTGGTTTTGGTTTAGTTTGAACGAAATCCAACTCCTTGCTGATGAGATTTCCCACCCCTGGGCAGATAAAGATTGCATTTAGATAACATCTGCTAAGTACAGTGGAATGCAGAAGTAGCATGCACTTGCTCTTTACCTATTATTAATCGCATTGAGAGTTCTATCTGAACTTGTTGTTGTCCGAAGACAGTCTTAACTGTAGTCCTGCAGTGTGGGGGTGGTGGATGTTTGAAGTTCTGTAGGTGTGTGTGCACTGTCAGTGAAGCAGATCTGAGCCGTGAGGTCACTGTTGCTGTGATTTAATTCCTTTTTCGCCTTCCACTCAAACGGTTGCTCCTCCCATCTCTCCCCTGAGTACTGTTACATAACTAATATCCAGTCTCACTATTTCTCGTCTGTACACACACCCACAGAGAGACAGACGCAAAGTAAGAGAGCATATAAAATATTCCTTCCAGATACTTCAGCGGGAGATTAGACAGGCTTTGGGTCAGAACCCACCCCTGCCTGAACTCTCTGTGTGGGTCTTTTTAAGAGGTCTGGAGTTTATCCTCCACCCCCCACTATCCTGCGCTGACAGCAAGCACACACAACATCAAGCCTGTAAACCTTTTCCACTCTGCCTCCATTTTTGGCCTTGCTGGTTAGATACACAGCAGAGTATGTGACCATGTCTCAGAACAGGAAAGGCTGGCATTTAAAGGAGAAAGCTGTAAAAGTTTAAAGTTTGAATTCAGACGTGGCGCATTACTGTAAATCACACGATACGTAATGGCAAGTCCAGATGGAAGCCCTTTGACATTTAGCATAATCTTTATTCCTTTTTTCATTTATTTAGGGTGTTGGTTTTACTACATGTTTAATGTTTTTAGTTCGTAACATGGAGGCAGGCTGTGCTCTTTGTGTTTATATGCCTTATTGATGTTTGAAAGATACACTGTTTGTTAGTGTAAGTAATTGCTTTTCATTCCAGAGCAGTACTTTCTTCACTAGACTCAGTGTTTGACATCTTAAATTGCAGATATTTTTCTCCTTCCTTCTCCCACAGCATCTCTCCATTGGCCGCTGCTGGATCTCCGGAGCGATACGTGCGTCATCAGTAGGTTAATAAATCCCATTCTGAAATAATATTTATGAGAGGAGGCGTTAATACGGCCTGCAGGATCAGAAACGGAGGAGGGGGTTGGAGGCAGGGCAGGTCAGAGAGCAAATCTTCTTCAGGTGGAACACATCTGGAGGGAAGATTCTCCTGGTCTTAAGATTGGCCTTTATACACTGCACAGCAGACAAAATGCGTAGACCGAACGTCCAGGATCAGGATAGGACAACCATTAATCTAATCTAGGATTCGTCCTAATCTTTGAACAGTCTGAAGATTTTAACGTAAGAAAAACAGGCAGGTTATTTGTGTCACACATTGTGTCTGAATCTCTATGATACGGGATCATAGCATATAAAACGGAATCTCTGAAAGGTAGCGTCAGCAGTTACAGTCATCTTCGTTGCAGCTTCCCAGATGTCCTTGAGCACATTAGCTCAAACCAAAAATAACCCAGAATTTACAAAAGGAGAAAAGGGAAACAGATTTTCACAGATGGACCAAGTTATCACAGTTTACAATATTCAATTACCACACACAACTTCTTTCCAAACAAGTCAGGAGTGATTTTTCATGAACGGGATTATGACTAACAAACTCAGTATGTGCTTTATTATGAACCCTTGGGAGCCATCTCAGCTTGAACTTTGCCAGCTGTGGGGCACAGACACTGGAAAACCTCAAACTGCTGGTAGTTTCATAATAATCTGAGGTCGGTCCTGTGACTTGTCTTGTAATGGTAATGACCAGGCGTTAGTGCGTGTTCTAGATTGCTATGAAAAAGCATTCTTTCCATCTTTAAGCCAGGGAAACCCCAGACATACAGCTCTCACGGCTTATAAACATTCAAAGGGGAGCCGCATGGAGCGTGTTCATGCTGTTTTATCTAAAGCTTTTGAGCCTAGTTTTTCCCCCCATTGTAATGTATGTTTGATTTTGAATGATAACATCCAATTCCACAGCCTAAAGACTAGGGTTATCAGATAGACAGGTCAGGTGTGACAAGGCAAGGAATCTGAATTTACTACGCTGCCAGAGGGGTTTACTGACAGCAGCCATTAGCCTGTCAAGCCTACAACTGAGCCAGTATGACAAACAACTCCTACTGGAGTCTGCTATTAGTCCAACTCAATTCTATGACTCACTTGTTTCTGCACATTTTTGTTCTGGCCAAAATAACACACCTTGAAGTCTGGAGTTTTGTGCAGTAACGTATATCAGCAGTGCAGGAAGGTTATCTGCAAAGAAAACTGGACCTTTACCAAGCCAACTAGTGATAAAGTGACTGGAAGCCTAGTATGGAATACCCCAACAGTGTCGCGTCCCAAAGGCTCTGGTTGTATAAATCAAAAGTATAAGGTAGAAAGAAGTACTGAGTCCTTGACACTCCAGCTGTGACCTCATTAAGTAGTTGATCATTAGCTTAACGATTCCCTAGAAGACTGACATTAACCATGGCATAAGCAGACAGTGGCACATGTAATATGCTGTCATCAGTCGTCATGCCAAGTTTAAAGGTAGAATGTACTTTGTATTGTTGCAGTAAGTGAGCATTTATATTTTTAGCTGTCACGATGTTTGACGTAAAATGCTAATTTTGGCCAAGTGTACTCCAGATATGTGTATGTTTTATAGCAGGAGTTATGACGTGTATACTAGATGTTATGACATGTACTGTATACATACGAAAAGGTTACTTTTAAATATGCATACATACTTCTGGCATGACAACGTATTGCATGGGGCAACATCATAAATTACAACGTTATGTTAGTTTTATTACGCAAGGTTCAAGTAAAGTTTCCCTGCAGTTTATGAATCCAAATTGTTTGTGCTTTATATTCACAATATATGCCGTGCACTGGATCCACATACGTAGAATTCGAAAAAGCTCTGGTTTAACAGGTCACAACCTGTCCAATTTTACCAACAACAACATCTCCCAGCTAGCTTACTTTTAAAGCCAGTAAACAGCCTGTGTTCTGGACAGAAAGTCATAAAAGCCATGTAACGTTTTCTTTGGTGGCAGAAGCTCTATTTTTGAGCTATATTCAGCATGCCTGTGTTCCTGCTGGAGAAAATAACATGCCTGTCTGGACCCCTTGTCCAGCCTGACCTTTATTTTATCTGTCCATGACTGACTGGATAACTGCATGCAAATTCTGAAATTTAATCATTCCATGTCTTGGAATTGTTCCATGTCTTTTAGTGTCTATCGAATAGCTATGATGGGGTACTTTTCCATAGAGTTCTTGGTCTGCAGAACTGCAGAAATCATTACCACTATATAAATTACAGGCATTATGTGCAATTACAAGACCATCCAATCAATGTCTGTTCACTTTAATGACAATGGAATTCTAAGAAATTATAAAAGGAAATAAAAATGTAACTCCAGACAATGTGGCTGTAAACAGCTGGTCACCTCAAACGCCAATCAATGCAGCAAATCTGCAAGCGGAAGTGGGAGTAAGAGTTTAAAACCTGAAGTCCGTCATTCGTGTGTGAATAACTACCTTTCTACTACCAAAGTACTCATTTGGTATATCCTCATTTGGTCGTTCAAACTTCCAACTCTGTTGATGTGTTTAGAGCCTTTTTGGTGCTCCCTTGATACTTTTTGTATGTATGACATTTCGCTACTCATTTGTAACAAGCTGTAAATTGCATTCATAAGTGTTTGTGCCTGTGAAATTGTGAGTAGTGCTCCTTTGTTTGTACCCCTACCTGTACATTCTCATATTTTGGCTTCCATCAAACAAAACTATCAGGTCCATCACACATACCAGCACATGGTGTCCTCTCAAGTGTTACAATGTTCCCCTACACAAAATCACAGCAGTACATTAATTAATTTTGTTCAGTTATTGTGAATTTCTATTAATTCATCAATTAGAGGTATCTTTGTCATTTATATATCACTCGCATGCAGTTTGTTGTAAAAAACAGGAGAGCATGTACCCTGTAAGGACACCAGTCCATGACAGGACTAGGTAGGGGTCACAGTTGCAGCATGAAGGTATCTGCTCCCTCAGGTCACCCATGTGACACAGTATACAACTGGAAGGCACTGCAGGGATTCGAAGCCAGATCACCACAGTGGTGAGCTCATGTCTTGGACTGCCACACCACCTGTGAGAGAATACTGTTCTTAATTAGTTTACACTGTTGTGGAGATATGATGCTAAATGTAATGACAGAGCATTTACAATTCTCTGATGTTTCAGTGTGAAGAGTAAGAAATGCTCTAGTTATAAACCTCCAACCTAATAATTATTGGTAAACTACAAAGGTTCCTGAAATTACAACTCTTGGTTTCTCTTAGGAAATGGAACTAAGCCTGCTGATAAGTTTGTATCGTTTACCTTTTCTTTTCATATGTGTGATTAGTGTTATTACTTCAAAAGTTTGTTTCTGCTTTTTGGTGAGGTTTCACACTTCTGCAATAGGCTCCCCTACTCCCAAAGTAAACTCATCAACTACCACTCTGAACCTTAATATAACTCAAGTCTTACTTACCTGACCAGAGTAACCAGAGGCTCTCCTCTAGCCATGTGATAAAAGAACGTAAGGGTTTGAATGCCCCTGAGATCCGTTTAAATGTGTCTTCCGTGGGAAATTGCATTGACTCTTATTGTTTCCTTATTGGAGGTAATGATGAACAGGGGAATTATAAGACTGGAGTGGAGAACACTGCATTCTTTCTCCAAAAAATCCCCCTGCCATTCGGTTACAGTTCTAAGACTGTCTTCTTCATCATGGAGTCTCACATAAATGTCCCCAGCCTAGAGAGACACACAGATTCTAGCGCTCAGTCACACACGTGCATGCACAGACACACACACACACACACACAGCTGAAGCATCAATACACAAAGAGGACCTAAGAGATGGAGCAGTGCGGCTCCCACAAAGCCCTAAGAACAGAGATGTGATTCATCCTCTTATCGGCTTCCAGGGGCCCATGAATGGCCTGCTTCAGAGGAGCGGGGATTCTGGGTAATTTGACTCGCGACAGTTTATCTCTGGGCTCGGGGGGAGGGGGTGGAGGTCTGGGTACAGACTTAAGAGATGTTGGCTTAAGAGAGAGGGTCAGAAGTAGGATCCAGGCTCTTTGGGGAAGCTGCCCTTACTGGGACTTGACAGCTGCAGATGAAACTGTGTGATGTAACCCTGCTGGGCTGCAGATGTTTATAGGTACAGGAAGCAGCCCAGAGTTGGGGGAGGCAGAATCTATCCCCAACACCCCGCAGCCCACCAGGTGGACAAACTTAAGATTGCTGCTGAGGAGCCAGAACCAACACAGTGGGATCACTTCCCCTCACAGGACCAATCGCTCAGCACATAGAGGGAATATAGGAAATTGGCCACAAACAAAAAAAACTCTGGTTAAGTCAACAAACCCACTCCACCATACCCCAACCCCCCAACAGGATTGTTTTTCACCACTAAAAACAAGGTCTACTCTTGCTTTAACTTTTGCTATAGCCTCGTAATCACGTAAACCTGTTGAACTATGGGGGGGGAAAAGATGGGAATGAACCTAGTGGTGAAGGATTTAAACTCTGGATTTGGAGAGAAGTCTGTCTGGTGGTCTGAATGTTACAAGAAGTATAGGGTGATGAAAGGGCTCTGTTGATAAGAGCTCAGGAAAAAGGAAGGACACCTACTGATAATCACTAGATACAGAAAGCAGTGTGTTTTCTTAGTGTTACACTCTGTTTAAATTTTAAAATCCCTTTTTATTCATCACATGCATTTGTGGACACTTCACCACAAAACAAGGCAGTACTTTGGTCTTCACTAACAGGTCCACAGTCCACAACAGACACTTCTCTTTAGGACTGCTCCAAAGCATTTTGATCCTTGAACTCTGACCCTGCTGGGATCTGTGTCCACTCTAGAGAAGACAAGTGACAAGTCAGGCCTCTGACTCCTAGTTATATCGACTTTAACAAGTTCCATTCCAGTGAAACCATGAAAGACTTTGTCCCACTGGACGTCATCATTCGAGCTGTATTTTTCCCACTTGCCTTTAACAACCTATAAACAGTTTCTCCTCATAGAATTTCTCCAGGTGGGGCTTATTCCTAAAGATTTGATATTTACACAATTTTTGCAGTCACTCAACCAAGGCATGTTTGCTGTCTGATGTTTGCTTGTTTGTTTCCTTAACGTCACATCAGTATCAATGGCTATTCACAGCAGGAGCAAGGTTTCATTGATACTAGTCAAACACATTCACACTGGGCCAATTTAGAACAACCAATTAACTCAAGGCACGTCTTTGGAATGTGGGAGAAAAATTAAGCACCTGGAGTAAACCTGCAAGGACTTGGGGAGGACATGTAAGCTCCACTCAGGCAGAGTCCATCTCTGGAGCTGTAAGGAGATGGTGACTATCGCTTGCTTCTTCGTGGCGTCTGAAGATGGCTCTTTAGTTTGCTTTTTCACTCTACCTGGAGCTAATCATTAATTATAGACAAAAAGTAAAGGAAGCTTATAGCCTCCAGGTTAGCACTGTGCAGACTTCATACCTAAATCATGGATAAAAACTGTGTCGACTTGTTAGGTGAACCTTGAAAAAGACTTGTTTATGAGGGTTCTGATGCTGGATGAAATAGTGCCGGCTGTAAAACATTAACAAATGTAGCTTTGACAGCAATAGCAGCCAGCTTGTTGCTAAAATGTCTTTCAGTAAATAGCTTGCAGTTAGCAGAAATATACATAAGAAGCTAATGTAATATACAAATCATTTGAATTACTTTACACATATGGTTCAGCCTTCAAACTTTATGATGCACACCTTGCCCTGGGCTACCCCTGTCCCCAGTCAAGATGGCTTTCACATGTAGTGACTTATTATAGCTCATTTGTAGAAATAAAATGATTATAAATAGTGTCATAATAGAAATAATCAAGTCCATATAAGATTATATAATGATAGGACTTGGGTGATTTTGGCATGAAGTGTAAAAGAAGCTTTGAAGGTTATGGTTAACGTTTAGCCTCATAGCTGCAGTGCAGTTGTGTAAATATGTGTGTGTGTGTGTGTGTGTGTGTGTGTGTGTGTGTGTGTGTGTGTGTGATGTTTACATATCATTGTGGGGATCAAATATCCCCATAAGGATAGAAACACAGAAACATTTGACAATTTTCACCTTGTGGGGTAAAATGTGGAGTTATTTTGTTGGTCTCCATGCAAATTTACAGAAAGCCCTTCTCCATAAAGTGTAACTTTCTTTAAGAAAAGAGCAATATAGTATAAAAATCTCCACTACTTGTGTGGACCAAATGACCTTACAGTGATAGGAAAACATGGCGAATTGAACATTTACTGTTTCTCACTTCTTTATTTTTTACAAAAACATGACTTTGATTTGAAATACCAAAAGAGCCAAAAGATTTGCTTTAGGTTACTGAGGTTAAGGTTAGGGTTAGGTGTAGTTTTAGCTACAGAAGGATAGCGAGATGTTTGCGTGTATGTGAGAGAGAGCAAACAAAACACACAAAGGCTATTTTCTCTAACGCTCATCTGTTTCCTTAATACACTTCCAGCTCAGTTCTGTGCAACTGACTGTGCTTTGTAACTTTACAGTCCCTACTCGGCCTAGCAAAAGCATGAGTATGGCCAGCGCTTACTCACTGCCTGATAAAATAACTCCCACACACCTATTCCTAATCTATCATCAGTCAAAATGATGGAACGGACCAACAGTCATGGAGCTGCAGTAAGTCGCTTTTAAACTCAGGAATGTGTGGGTCAAAATTATTTCCAGATGTGGAGGGGCTTTATGTTAAGTGGAACTGGCACTGCTCATAAATTAGCTTCGTTTTACAAAGGTTCTAATGGGTATAGGTTATTGCTTTGATTTGAACCAGTTACTATTTTCTCTCAGGGCTGCATCGTTTAATGTCACATTAGTGAGCAGTGCTGCAGCGTCCAGTGCCTTTTTAAAATAAAAGGCCTCACTGTAATGTTCTCAGCTTTCCACCCTCAGCATGTGGAGCGCAACGCTCTGACATGCAGAGCTACACTCGGACGTTTAATATACAGCCACTGTAGTGTTAAATGAACTTAGTAATGGGTTACTGGGAATGGATGAAGACTTCTATATAGGGGTAAATCTGAGCCCTTCGTTCGGCTAGATTTTGAGTGAAACCGGACTTGCACGTGTTGACAAGTGGTACAGTTTTGCTCACAAAACATGGATTGATTATAGAAATATGTGCATGCTGTGTATGTGTGTGAGTGAGCGATTTGAAAAGTGAAAGAGAAGGTAATATTACATACTACAGTACTACAGAATACACTCTAAACCAATAGTGATCTGACAAACTCAACAACTAATATGTGAAAGGTGTTACATTTCTACCAGTATGGGTATATATACATTTCTCTGTAGTTAAAAAAAAATAGGCATCCAATTTACTCAAAACTCATCTAGTAGTAGAAGGGGTCAATATCACTTATACGTAAAAGATATTTCTGAGGGGAAAACGTGGTTATGTGGTGGCCACTGGGACTGTGGTGGCCTAGTAGGGTAGTAAGGTACTGCACTATGGACCAGAAGGTCCAGGGTTTATATTCCACCTGTGCCACAGTTGGGTCCCTGAGCAAGGCCCTTAATCCACAATTGCTTGGATTGTAAGGCTGTATCAATTGGAAGTCGCTCTGGATAAGGACGTCTGCTAAATGACATAAATGTAAATGTAAAGGTTATGCAGCACCAACCTAATTGTTTGAGTCTGATCATACTTGGATTCTTGAAAAGTGCATAAACACCAAATATTTTAATGTATTGCCAGAGTTTTCATTATGCCATGTTTTTTTAATTCCAAGGTTTTTTAGTTGAATTCAAGTTTTGTAATTTTTAGTTTTTCATACTCAGGGTTGCGAAGGTTCTGGTGCCGACCCCGGAAAAAAGCAGTGCACAGGTGTTCTGTGACCTCCACAAGACCATCACAAGCGCTAAATGTGCACCTAGCTTTGATTTTGTTTTAAATACTCACAGGACAGAAAATGAGTCACCTGTGACTTAACCGCACCTAATAACAGGTATAACTTTCATAAGCATAAATAACAGCTGTGATTTCAATTTGGATGTAGGTGACATTAATAATGTCCTCTTTTATCAAAGAATTGCTTAGTTTGGCCAGATTTTGTGGATGCCTTCCCTGGTTTTTTAGTCATTAGTCCGGGTATTTCCAGATTTTCAAGAGGAATCACATCTAGGAATTTTGCGGGCCAGTCCAGATGTGTGACTGTTCCCGATGCTCTTTCACACTATGGCCTTGGGCACGCCCCAATGCAATCACTTCTTTTTGCCAAACACTAGCAGCTGCTTTTCGATTCATTTTCTACATCAAATGAGACATTCATTGCCTTGTAGCACTTCTTCTCAATCTGTAAATCCTGCCACACCTGTGGGTGCATCTATTAATAGCCTGATCATCCTCCTCTACAGGAGGTAAACATGTAAGATCACTCATTTCTTGTGCAGGGAGTATACTGAGATATTCTCAGTTTAAACCCTCTTCTACTGGTCATGGTCCAGATTCTATCCAATAATTAATTGGGCACAGGTGAAATCTCATTGGGTGCCAGGTCCTTAGATACGGCTTGATTTTAAAGTGTATTTATTTAACTTTTTGACTGACTCATCCATTGTCATTTGGCTTGCATTATAAGTGATATTTGAGTTAACTGATTTTCCTGAATACAAATCATCAAATTCTTAAAAATTCTTGTACTAGTTTGATCAATAATTCAACCATTTTAATTACTGGGAGTTCTTCCAAGCAGTTGCTTGATATAGACACAATGACATCAATCTATTTTTCCTGAAGCATTATTCCTCAGAAAGGGGTTTGAGCCAGCATTTTCCACAGCAAAAGAGACTGTTCCCCTTTAAGGTCATTCACTTATCAATTTAGTTACCTTCATTGAAGTTGTTTGTCATTCTGTCTTTGCCCATGACCTGTTCACTGACATGGACATGGTTGATAAGCTTGGTCATGGACTAAAGAATCATATGAATGTGGTATATTGTGTTCTGTCTAAAGTTACCCCGTTTTGAATGTAATATCATGTAGGAAATGTGATATTACTAGTCCAAATTGCAGTAGGATATATTGATAAGCGCAGCTGCTAATCTCTCCGATATCCATTAGAGTAATGTGAGATATGGAGCAATCTCCCTGCCTCTCTCCTAAATTTCCTGTCTCAGGTGAGGCTGTGACTTCTGTGCTGGCAGGCAGCACGCTGCATTTGGCAGGGTTGGATGGTCATACAGCTCTCAGTGCTCAGATAACACTGGCTCCGGAACGTTCTACAGCCAGGCGCCTGCTTTGTTGGGGTTATAATGACTGTGGGGCCAATGGGCCAAAAACACAGAAGCCTCCAGTAAGAGGAGGCCATAGCCAGATGAGAGTTGTGTAGGCCTCTGAGGCAGCTCTCCTGCTCTCACCTTATCCCATCCCACTGCCCCCGCACTCATACTGATGCCCGTTCTGATGGCTGGGCACAACCATGGAGAGGTATGCAGGAACAAGGCAACCATGAACAAACAAAACAAAAAGAAATGGCTCATAAAGATGTAGAGATTGTCTGTGCTTTTCAGACTAATCAACACTATGTCCAATGGCATGAGTAGCTTTGTGTGCCAGTTTCTGAAAAGAAGCTCATTGTTGTCCACTGCATATTTCTTAATTACCAGTATGAACGCATTATTAAAAGCGTGCCACGAGGTTCAGCAAGGCAACGAGCAAGTTCTGGTTTGAATTCTGTACTCTAATGACCCGTGAGCACCCTCTAGTGGACATAAATTCAACACACGCTTCGAAAATAAGAACAAACGTACCCAGAGCATAACTGATTTTAGTAATCATTACCAAACTAAATGGCTCTACTGATTTGTTTAGTTATTACTTAGCTAATTGTTTTTTTATGTAAGAAGAATGCATTCAGTGTAGAACTCTTGAAATATATGAAAATAAAACTTGTTTTGGCAAACAAACTTTGGCAAAGTTTCTGATCATATATTTATCCGTCATCAAACAGCTCGCTAGTAAGAGCAATTGATCGGATTTACAACCTCACCTTATGCCTGACTCTTAATGTCATAAACATAACAGCCCAATATACATCTTTTCTCATTACTTCCTTATATATCTCAAATATTTGAGTTATATCACGTTTGTGATTTATGCTCAGACTAACAACTTCAGTTCAACTTCCATGAAATTGTTCCTTTGAAACTGTGAAACTGAGGTTGAATGATTCAGAGGAAATAGCCAATGCTAAAATAGGTATTGCTCTTAGAAAGGGTCTGTATACACTGCCACCCAGGGCTCAGCTGGAGATTAAATCAGGTTGGACACAGCTCACGAACCATTCTGCAAAAACAAACTTTAGTAGTCTCGTGTTTGTACAGGCGCTTGCAGTTACCCCTGGGCCTTACCCTGCCGACCTGTTCCCTACAGTTCAACTGCATTTATTATCCTGCTTCTATTTCTAAATACAACCCAACATTTGCATTGGAAGAGCCATTAGATAGGGACTGAGGTTCTGAGGTTCTGGTGTGTGTGTGTGTGTGTACATATATACATGTATAAGTATGTATGAATGCTTTGCTTAGTTAAAATATCATGTTACGTTGTTTCTGGTCAGTGTGGCCACATTTGTGCATATGCTTATAAGGCATGAACATACTTTTATGTACTCATTTAAACTCTATGCACCATACTAGTTGGAAATGGGAGGGCAACATATTTTAAGACTGATAAAAGGCATAGAAAATGATTTTTCCCGCTGTAACAGTGTCTGTTCTACTGCTAAACTATGTAGAAGAAGGAGCTTGTCCCAAATCCCAGTCCGGATTTGGGTTAGGGTTAGAGTTCGGGTTAAGGGTTAAGTTATATAATGCATTACACGTTGATTTATTTGAATCACATTACAGTAACAAATTAATAAAAAACATTATTTGTTTATGAATTTTACAAAATAATTATTCTAACAAACATTTTGAATTAGAACATTTCTAACAAACCTCTACTTTCAATTACTTTTAATCATTTGAACCCATTGAATAGAAATATGATTCCATGTTAAGAAACACTCAAAACCATATGCCTTAGCGACATCTGCTGGCCAGAGTTGTGCAACTGCCGCGGAAAACCATGAAAAACTGAAAAAACTCTGAAAATCAAATAAAACGGTGTGATTTTTGAACACAAATTCTATTTCTCTGAAATAAAGCAATTTTTGAGGACTATTGGCTGTTATCCATGTGCTTTCAAGTTCGTACAGAGTAACGCAGATTTTACTTTCTTTTCATTTAAGAGTAATGAGTAATGGGATAATGTATCCAGGAAGGAATAAGGAAAGTAAATCCCATTACATTTCGAAAGTAGCTATTAGTGATTTGTGATAAATTAATTTTTGTGTAACTACCCTGAAGACATGGAAAATAACTAATAAAAGTCATGAAAGACCTTTTACCACCAAAGACACTGCAGAAGACAAGAGAGCAGATAAAAACATTTACTCTTTACACAAGAATACTGAATGATAAACTCTAGTTTAATAGCTGTTTATTACACAAGTTTTAGTGGATTTTATTTGACAGAAAGACAAAAATGCAGTTTAAATAGAGAAGTCCAAAGAACAGTCTATAAAGCAAAAAAAGCTTGGAGGATGTTTAAAAATGTTGGACTGGCTTCCATGCAAGTCCCAATGGTGCGCTTAGATAAACACACTTAGCCAAAACAAACAGCACATAAACAATTCATGTCCTTATTAAATATGTTGATTAATTACTTCAAATTCATATTGGAAATGTTATGTGAAACCCTGGGTGTAATAACTGGTTAAAGCTCCTTTTAAGCGACAGTGTTTTTTTGAACTGCTAATCAGACTTACACAATGGTGAGAAAGATTTTTTGTCCATTCTCTGATATGTTCCATACAGGTTATTCCACAAAATCTTGGTTAAGTCTGGACTTGACTGTACCCAAACACATATTTTCTGTTTTAAACCTTCCTGTTGGTTTACTAAGCTTTGAAGCTACAAGCATTTGAATCAAGGGCAATGTGGTTGGATTTGTTTGTATTTCTCTGACCGCAAACCTTCCACCATGTTGACTTTTCTGCAACCTTGAACATCTGTAAGATTACAGTCCTCAAACTTATAACTGGCTTGATTAGCATGTTTGGAGTTGTCACTGGCATGACTTGCAGGTCAGTGGACTCAAACCCAGATCACTGCAGTGGTGGTGTATGTATTAGATCACTGTACTAAATCACCGACTATTAGTACAGAAATAGATGCAAAAGGTTCAGAACCCCTTTATTGGACCAATGTCAAACCCAAGCATCCATAATCAGAAACTTTATAACTACTGGACCAGTTATAACGTACACATGATCTTGAGTGTCAGGACTGGATCAGTATAGTAATTATCCATACAAATTGCCAGTGAACATACACACATTGGCCTATGAAGCATTTTTCCATGTTATACAAATGTAAATCCATCTGTCTCTCCTCACCACAACTGACAACCACAACCCCTTCCAATGCCCCATGTATTGACTCTTGTGGTCCATGGCTGAAGAAGTTGGCAACTTCAAGGAAATAAAAAACGATGCACAAAACCAAATTTTGCCTCAGAAATCAACTTGTATAATTCAACTACAAATGAGATCACACATTACATCAAACAGAATTTAGTCTGGATGACCAGAGAGACATAGAAGCATTTGCATTTAAACTATTTAGCAAATTGCAACTGATAAAATATTTTAATATACAAAGCAAAAAGGGCCTTGGCAGCTTGGCAATGCTGGAGATGAACCTTGTGCCACTATCGCATCCAGTAAGTGTGGAAAACGTTAATAATGCATTCAGAACCCCAAAGCACAGACATGAGCTGAACATGCCAAACATCACAAAAAGTCACTTCAGATGAGGCAGCTTGCAGTGGCAGGACAAACACTACCTGCTGTAACCTGAAATTTGAATTTATCCTTGATTATGCTGTCAGAATCGATTCATTTGTTTAAAACTAGTACTAACACAGCAGTCAGTATAGATAGAGCAACCTACAACTGCTTGCAAGATGTCGTAAAGAGACCGGGCTTAAAACCCATCCTTGCGTGAGAGAAGATTTGAATATGACCCATGATTTCTGTTTGTAATTTCCATTGTAATGTATAATATATACATGCGTACAATATATTCTACAGTAAATATGGAGCTTCATACTCCAGTCACCCACATTACCTCCCCACAGTTGCCAGTATTACACTCACAGTTTCTTTTTCTTGTAATCTCCTGAAACACTATGCTCGACTTGTGTTTTTAATCAGCAGATTTTGGGACTCGGTACTTCCAATATGCCTTTGAACCAAAATATCCTTGAGAAGCAACAGGCTCTTAATGGTTGTCAGAAGAGGAGATGACATCTTTTGTGTGTTACTGTTTATAGCCAAAACCATGTCTATAGACTGCAGATAAAATCCTTTTTCATTTTTGTCTGTTTTCAATAAAGACCAGCAACTGGAGCAAAAAAAAAAATCAACATCAATTTATTTTACCTCATGTTTTAAAAGTTTTTATTGCTGAGAGTCCAAATTGGTAATTGCTTATGCTCAATGAGAGCCCAATGTGTTTTATATCATGTATAATGAGAAAATATAAATCATGTTCTGACTAATAAGTGTCACGATTTAAAATTTGGTTCATAAAAATACAGTGCTACGTAGAATGAAAACCCTAACAGGATGTAAACTTTATTATAATAATGGCCACGCTACTATTAGTTTGTTTCTTTTCATAATGGAAACCAAGACACCAAAAACCCTATAATAGAAAACATCATCCCTGAAAGGCAAACAAGTTTATATAATAGTGACTATTGTTTGTTGTTTGAACATGGGGATGTAAATTTCTTGGGCTTCATAAAATATTGCTTACACTGTCGCAATACTTGCTTAGATGTTTGTCCTTTTGTATGCACAGCTGCATTAACGTAATAACACAAATATTTCATTGTTATTCATATGGATCAGCCATTCCAAAGCTGGAGAAAGGTGATGACTGTTACTTTAGGATAGGTTAAAAATTGGTACATTGGTACATACATCTGTACATTTTAGAAATGGTCCGGGCAGAGACAGGGGTGTATAGTAAAGGTGTCTGGATGGTGGACAGTAAAACTGTGGGAATAATTAAATGTCATGTTTTTATATTCATAAACACTTGAAAGAACAGGACCATTGTATTCTTAAAAGCTGAGTTAATGGGTCTATCCTTTCACTCTTGACAAGCTTTGAGATGTTTTGAGTGAAGCTTATTATTAGCATTATGTAATTGCATGCCCAAGAAGTACGGCCTAAGAATAATGTAGATTGTATTCACATGTAAAGTACTGTGCAAAATTCTTAGGCTACCAATAGATATATTTTGGTTTGTTTTTTTGCAATGGTATAATCATATATAACACACTGTCTACAATTGAACCCCAACGTTTTACATTTGGATTTGTACCCCACAATACTCTTTTCCACTGATCTTTGTGAACTTATCTTAGCATTCCCTTTCTGAGAGACTCATTTCCTGGCTGCTACCTTTCAAAATGTCCATTTCTTTGGACTGTAGGAGGGCCAATGGTACCAATGGTGTACCGATGAAGCTCTAGCCTACTTTTTTCAAGTTTGTTCAATTTTTTAATACTGCATATAAATGTCCTATATTTTGTGGTTGTACATTACATGTACTAAAGAGATAAAGTAATAATCATTTGTACCATGCTAAAACAATGGCCTATCTAAACTAATGGTTTCTAAAGACTTTTGCACAGTACTGTACATGTCTATTTATGTCACTGAACATTTGAGAGGGACTGTTCCCCTTTTAGCATTAGGGTAATTTAGCAGTCTAGTTCGCTATCCCACCACTGTGTCAATCCATTTTCGAGCCCCTCTGTTGTGCCTCTGGCCTGGCCTTGGCCATGTCTGAACAAGGCATGGCCAGAATGAAGCTTTATCTCCCCGCCACTGCAACAGCAGCTGTAAAGATGTCGGCTAGACATGGCGAGTACAGTCCATTTCTCTGTGCTGATTCATTCTTGACATATAAGACATGTCTGTTTAAGCTCCCAGTCATTAAGGTCATGTTTGACTTAGGTGTTTGAGTTCAAGGTAACTAGACTATCTTGAAGATGTTTCACTGTTCACCTAAAAGGCTTTTTCACTGTTTGTGAGAGCTGCACAGAAGCACTTATAGGTCTTTGATAGATAGCTGAGAAATGTCATGAGCCTGTAGAATTGGGCAGTCCAAAATGGGAGAAGAAGGTAAAAAATAAATAAATAGTTAAACAGTTAAAAACAGCGTCAGACCTGATCAAAGTTTGTCACACAAAATTCATCATGGACTGGCAACTGTGATCCACATGACTTCTAATCATACAACATAATAAAAAACTTTGTCCTCTTTAAGCAAAACCGCTGTGCGTATCCTGAGAAATGGGGGATTGGTTTCTTGAGAGGTGAGAGAAGCTTATATTACTTTGTCCAAGTGGAGATATAAATTACATGTGTGAGCACATATGAGCTTCATAGCCTGGGGTTAAAATGAGTTGTTATTGCTCATCTGAGAGTAAAGGCAGGATGAGACAGGAAGAGAAAAGACAGCAATGAGACATACCAGACAAAAAAGACAAAAAGAGGTTTGTGCCGTTTAATCATATTTTCCAGTGCGGCACAGTGGACCATTACCTTTTACTGCAATAAGTTATGAGCAAATCACTTGTTTGTTACTACACAGTGAGTAAGGACAAGCTGAAGAAACAGCTCTGGATGTAATTTGTGACCAAAACAGCAATTTGATTGCCAGTGTCTCATTTTCTGCAGAATGGAAATAAACCAAAAGCAGAACTTATCATCTTCATTTGCCAGTGTCTCATGAATTACTCTCAGTGGCAAAGCTTTAGTAAAGTAATGGTGATGAAATAATGAGATAATGACTAGACAAAGTACATCACAACACAAAGTAGAGTTGTGTTTCCCATGTCAAGTCTACTGTTTGTAGTTTGGCAGTTTGACGTTTTCTTGTTTATATCATCTGGAGTCCTATACCACTGTAATGATTGTGGTTCAATTCCTTGCTGACTCGGGTATCATACACATGTACAGGGAAGCAGACGGGATCCCCCCCCCCCCCCCCCCCCCCCCCCCCCCCCCCCCCCCCC